>JAGFNX010000453.1:0-42691 GCA_017657125.1 Scopulariopsis brevicaulis
ACGGAGAGACGAGAGTGGAACGGCGCGAATAGCCAGATCAAATAGTTAGGGATGTTTCTTGTGTTGCTCGGGCGTGTGTGACTTGATACCCAAACTTTGGTCGGTCAGAGAGCTTCTGCAGAGTCATAACAATATCCCGGTCCTATCTCGGAGCTTGAGGAATTCTATTCTGCAATCGACCCCGCCCCCACCATGGTACCTACCTCGTCCTAGTCTAACACCGCCCACATGGGTCTCACTGGTGACTCAAGTACCCCTGCCCTTGTTTTATGGATGCCGGTACATCGAAGGGCTGACTGGACCAAAGATTGACACGCACCTGCTGAGAACAATACGAGGACAATGACTCAACGCTAATTGGCCCGTCCTCTTACAACGCCCTGTTTGTGAACGTGCTCTTCAGTGTTGTCACCATGTTTCCAACACTGGTATCATTGCGAAACAACGATGCGACAATTTCATTCGTTGGTGGCTTCCCCTCGTGGGCTTCCGTGGCCTTGTTCTCAACGGCAGCCTGAATCGCTGGGCGTGCGCAAGGCCCAGGGCCCCCTCCTCTGCCAGCTAGTTTGTTCTGATTTGCCCCGGAGCACCTTTTAACAAGTATATGGATTCGACGGTCAATCACATCTTCGCTTGATTAATACAATCAAGTCCGCTAGGCATGGCTTTAGCATGACAGGAGATGGTTGATGGTGCGGTCGCCTTGAGAACTGAGACTTTGAATGATGAAGAAGTGAAAAGAGAATGAGGATGGATGAGAGAAAAGGCAGTGGGGAAGTGTAGGGCGTTGAATCGAAATAGGTGTAGGATGACCCATGGCTATTCTAGCCTGGATCGCATGGTATGAAGGCCTTTGCCAAGATACTTGGAAGTCTGGTGAAAGATTTATGTACTTGTATTTTGGGCACTCAAGTGCTTTTCGAGAAGTGTCGCCCGTGTCTTGTGTAAAGTGAGACGAAAGTAGTGGCCATATCGCGGAAGTGAACCGCTATATGGCAAGTAGAGACGGTGGCAGGTAAACGGCTGTTTCGTGTATGAAACGGGAGGAATTAAGTGTTCAGAGGGAATTCGACAAGGAAGCACTAACTCAGAATTGGCACATATTTTTCACCGAGTAAGAGAGAAAAAAAGGAAATGACGGTATCCTTCTACGAGCAGCAATATATGGCATCGAGGAAGCTATAGAATCGTCTGGATAGACGGTACCGACACGCGGATCCCGGCGAGCAGTGTCGTTCGGTGATTACCATCGCCGTGACTTGCCCGTGGTGGATGCTGCGTCGTGGAGAGTGAGATACAAATGCCCGGGGCGATGGGCAGGATGCTATCTAGACTTCCTGTCCGCGTTGAAAAAAGAAAGTAGAATTACATGCCTTGGTCGTGTCCGGGCGGAATGTTCTAGAACAAAACGTGCGGAGGGGTTGACACTTCCATATTAAGGGAGAGAGCAGATGCTTTCGAACGTCACGCCTAGGACCCGGGGGCTCTGTTGACTTGAATATGTCGACGATGCTGTTCCGCGAGAGAAATGGGAGTTGAGCTAATGACTGGCAACAGCTCAGGGTTGAAGGCCTTTCCAGCTCGATATTAATAGGTTTGGCTCAAGGCGGATTTCTAGCAAAGGGCACACTAGATCCATAGTGGATCAGTACACTCCTTCTGCGGTCTCGAGAAAAGTTCCTCGGGAAAAGGCGTCGTGCCGTCGCCGCATCGCCCATGTCGCGTCCTCGAGCGCCCTGCAAGCTCCACGAAAGGTACCGGGCCAATTAAGCATGCAGCAATTAGCTCGTCAAGGTGAATTGACTTTTCACCGCCAAGCCCCCGCCCCCATTTAAAACATGTAAAAAGCGCGTCCCAGCGGAGTGAGTGACATTTTTGGGGACCGAAACGCGTCTACGGGCCATGTCCCCGGACGGGGCTCCGCCGCCCGTGAAATTGGCGTGGGAGGGGCCACAGGCGCGTCGAAGCGAAGCGCGCGATTCTTGCGGTGAGAGATGCAATTGCTCGGATAAGGGCCGGTGAGCCCGAGCGGTGACAAGGCGCATTGTCTTCTGAGGATGTCCCCGAGTTTATGCAATGGTCATTACTAGTTGACGCGAAGAAACGGGATGGAAGACGACGGTATCACAGGCATATATATCTGGACACAAAAAGTTATGTGAACCCGGCGCGTTGAGTAGGTGCATGTCGCAACGTACAGGTACTTCGGTGAAGAGCGGATACAGTGGTATGCCTGTACCGAGGCCCCCGAAAACCGAGTGCCAGGTGCAGGTCACGTGGGCGATGTTGACATGGCTTTCCTCATCAGGACTGATGGGGCAGTCTCCACGCGACGTGACTGGCCGAGACCCTCGACGCGGGACGTGGGCGGCAAGTACCCTTGTACCTTTGTGTTAATGAAGCCGCATCGCGGACCCTTGCACGCTCCATCCCGACACCTCTTCGCGGCACCGCGAGGCCCAATTCAAGCTTGTCTAAGAGCTTCTCTAGTCCTCTCCACCAGCCTCTCGAACCCCGAAGCGCGTCATCCGCCCCCACGGAAATCTATCCATCCCGTCGAAAGCACCACCGCTCATTTGTTTTCGTTCTGATGCCGTCCACTCGCTCATAACCGCACTTCTCTCCGATCCCCCTCGACCACCATGGCGTCGACCGAGTCACCCCCTGCATCCTCGCTCGAGAACCAGGGACACGTCGCGACTCCCGAGTCCGGCCAGATGGCGCCCCAGGACGCGAGTCGTCCCGTCGGGGAGCTCACCGTGGTCAAGGTTGACCCTCAGAAGCACCCCAAAAACAAGAGGAAAAGGACCCAGTATGGAACCCGCGTCTTGGTTGGAGCTCCAGCTCCGAGCTCTCGAGCTCGCGTCTCGAGCTCGCTTTCAGCTGTTTACAATGGCTAATTGGAATTTGTCCCGTTCAGAGCTGGAGACAAGGCCATATTAGAGGCCGCGTACCGCGACAACCCGAAGCCCGACAAGATAGCGCGTCTCGACATCGTAAAACGCGTGTCGCTGAACGAGAAGGAGGTCCAGGCAAGTCTACCGCCAAATACGACGCGCCAGCAGCTCGTTCACGCCTCGAATACACGCGAATACCGGAATTCTAACCCCCCCTGCAGATCTGGTTCCAGAACCGCCGGCAAAACGACCGCCGCAAGTCGCGTCCCCTCACACCGCAAGAAGTCGCCGCCCTCCGCTCCGGCGGCATGCAGATCGTCGCCGACCCGTCGATACCCGGGTCGTCCATCCTCACCGAAACGCCCTACTCCCCCGCTCCCGGCCACGCGGATACCACCGCGAATGATCCGTCCCCCGCGTCGTCACACGTCTCTGTTAGCCCCCAGCTCTCGAAGCAGGAAGGCAACGATGCCAACGTATCTCCTGGAAATGGAGACGCCGAGGACAAGGCGGAGAGTGCCGTCGGGCCCGTGAAGAGCCCCGCGATGGAGCCGGTTGTTCAGACGCCTGGCCTTTCCCAGTCGTTTCCGGGCACCGCAGGCTATCTGGCCAACCGGTGGAACGCTAGCACATTCTCTACGCCATCGGTGGCACGCGACGATGCTCTAAGGTAGTTCTATGTCTCTACTGTGTCTAATTGAGAATTGCAGCTAACCCGGGGATCTAGAACGGACTTCTTCCCTCCTTCATCATGTTCGTCTACGCGATCTGACACGCCTGCTTCCCGTTCATCACGCGTCCGGCTGTCGTTTTCGTTCGAAGGCAAGGCCGAGATTGTCTCTAACGAGACAAGTCCGCCGCCCATCGACCTCGAGCGACCTGCGTCTTCGGCGCCAACCCTCCCCCAGGTGCGGCCCCACGGCCTACAGCGCAGCCACAGCGCCCTCCCCAGCGTGACGCTGCCCCCCATTTCGACCCTAACTAGCGGCCTCCCCCCGCCGCGCCTCTCCCGCGGGCGCTCTCGTGACGTCAACGCGTGGGAGCTCTGCTGCGACGACGACGCGCCCGACGACCTAACCAAGATGGCGGAGAACGAGGCCAACGGCTCCGCGCTAGCCGCCATCAGCCTCCTCCGGTCCTCTGGCTCCGTCCTCCAGCCGAGCTCCAACAAGCGGAACGCTCCGCTCTCGAGACGGAACCCGTTCGCCAAGAAGGCGAAGCTCGGGCGGAGCCACTCGAGCTTCTCGCGGTTCGGGGAGCCGGGAAAGAGGACTGATGAGAATGGGATGTATAGGGACGACGACGTCCCCGCGAAGAAGCTGCGCGTGTCGATGCTTGTTTCGCCGTCGGGTGATTCCGACAAGGAGAATCTCAGCCCAGACGAGGACGGGGTCCCTCACCCCGGCGCCAGGAGGAGGGCCCTCCCGCAGGCGCAGCCCCGGCGGGGCGGCGACCGCGTCCTGCAGGAGCAGCGGGTCCCGGGGTCGAAGCACAACCGCGTCGGGGCGGCGTCGGCCCTGCACAGGGGGAAGCGGGGCGGGTCGCCGCTCAAGGTGTTTGAGGACGGTGGGGGCAGGCCGGACCCCGAGGTCGAGAGGTTTATGCGCGGGGATGTGAGTCCTAGCAAGAAGGGGGATGCGGATTGTGTTGCGGGGTTGTTGGCGCTTAGCCAGGGGAACTGGCGGTAGGGTGTGGCGGATCTATGTGCCTGAGGGGCGTCTTGATCTCGTCTTATGGGTGGAAGGGCCTGATCAAGTTGTAAGAATGATGTTGTTCTGTTGTCTTAGGTGAAAGGGCGGACTCCAAGGTGCAAGAAGGATAGAGGAAGAGAGAGGAGAAAGAGGTATGGAAAACGGGTGTTGAGATCTTGTAATTTTTTCGATCCTCGGGGATCCTGTCTTTACGGAGAAAGGGGGGGACTGGTGTCGGTGTCTTGTTAGTTTATCAGGAAATCAAACGTTGGTTGGGGAACATCTGGATTGGCAAGCTTGTTTGTCCTCCTCTGTTCCTCACCTTGAGTGTTAAACTTGTAAACTGAGCCGACTCCGGTTGTGTGAGTGAATCCCTCTTGAACAAGGAATCCGAGATCGCTGTTGCAGCGGTGGATCTTTCCACCTGCCGATCGAGATGAGCAGCACACTCTCTCGCATACTCCTGCCTTTACCAGGAGATGCCCTCGCAGCAAGGACCAAGATATTGCCTCTCACCGGTAATCTTCACGTACACCTTACAATTATAGACAAAATAAGACAAGTTTCGTGCCAGTCTAGTTCAGCCCTCCGAGTCCACAGTTCATATCTATATCAGAAACTGACGTGCTCTATTTCTGTGTTGTATGAGTAGAAAATAGCTATGTATCTATAAAAAAAAAGCTCAGAACGCTCGGGAATGACTGCGTCGATGTATGTGTAGTTCCATCTGTCCTCGGGACCCCCCTTCAACCCATATGCAAAATGTTGTAACCAAGATTCCCAGGCCACTCTCCGCACCTTTCTATGCCCGCAAAGATACCAAACAAATCCTCTAAATGCGCCCTCACATGCCCAGCAAACTCATCTGTCTCCGGAGCGGGCTAGCGCTGATGCTCCCCTCCTCGCTCGCATAATATCCAGAGTCCGCATCGATATCCCACTCCGCGACGTCCTCGCCCTTCTCCACCTCGCCGTCGCCCAGCCCGGGATCGAACGACTTCTGCGTCGCCGCCCGCACGTTCCACCTAAGGGTGCGGGACACGCTATCGAACCACTCTGTGTCGGTCCGCGCGACGGTGGGGAACGGGTACTGGCTGGCCGTGATGGTGACGTAGTCGCCCTGCCGGAGTTCGAGCCGGCCCTTGCCGTCAAAGGCGCAGTAGGCCGTCGCGCGCGAGTTGCGCGGCACCGAGACCTTGAGGGCCATGGTGTCGCTGAGCACCATGGGCCGGAAAGAAAGGGTGTGGGGGCAGATGGGAGTAAGGAGGATAGCGGGGATGTCCGGGTGAACGAGGGCGCCGCCAGCGGAGAGAGAGTACGCAGTTGATCCTGGAACCGTGTTAGTATATGATTCATGCAACGTTATAAAAACGAAGAAGACTTACCAGTCGGAGTAGAGAAGATGCAACCGTCCGCCTGGACAACGGTGAGGAGCTCATCATCGCCATAGAGCTCGAGGTTCGAAACATACGGGCTCGGCCCACGGTCGATGACTAGCTCATTGAGCACCTCGAATTGCTCGCCCTCTTCCGACTCATCGCCGACGCCGTCCCTGTAGACCGTGCAAGTGAACCGCATACGCAGGTTCACCTTCATGCCCTCCGGCCCCATGATGCGATTCAAGTGATCCTTGTACCGCTCATACTCGAAGCTCGTGAGGAACCCGAGACTTCCAAGGCTAAAGGATAGAGTCGGTGGCACAATGCGCTGGAAGAGCCACGAGGTAAAGAGAACCGTGCCGTCGCCACCGAGCGTCAGGACGAGGTCGAACATATCCGGACGGCTCCAGCACAGGTCCGGAGTCCAGTACTTGAGCATGTCCTTGAAGCGCGGGTCCTCCTCGACGATTCCCGCCGCATTGAATCGCTTTCCGTGCCTTAGCTTGGCATCAACGTACACGTTGATGCCGACGTCGGAGCCGTACCGCGGCGTCGTAAGCAGGAATCGGGCCAGCTCTCTCGTCATGTACACCAGCTGGTTGTCGCGGGCCTTGGTCACAATCATTACATTTCGAACCGCCCGCTTGACGGGCCGTCGCTGCAGCTGCTTTGCCACCTCACGGACCCCGGTGGCGGTCTGGACGAGGCGGGAGTGAGACATGGACTGGTCGTTCTTGATCTCCTCAAGAACCTTGTCGATGTCGACGGCGTCGTCGAAGCGCTTGTGATAAAAGCACGGCGACTGAAGGGCGGCGGGAAACATGGAGGACACGGTGGGGGTGTGATTCCAGCTGGTGATCTCATTCAGTGCGTCAGCAAGCTGCTGGGACGACGAGGTCCCGGGCCGACCCTCGTCGACCTGGCTGTGGGCCGACAGCATGCCGGGCAGGCTCAGCGCCTCGGGCTTGTTGTTCCTCGCGACGGAGGCCAGGGCTTTGATGAGGGTCTGGCGAGGGGGGACGTCCTGGGACGGATTGTTTCTCCGATGACCGGGTCGCTGGGTAACTCCTTCGGAAGCAGCGGCGAGGCCAGTCAGAGACGATGTAACTGCAGAAGTTGTATGGCTCGCGGCTTCATTTTGAGAATCGGGGCATGGATCCAGAGGGGAGGGGTTGGCCGAAGGAGCACCAAGGCGGGCACTCGAGGTCCGAGGGCGGTCCGACGTGCTATTAATATGTTCGCCGGAGTTCGATAAACCAGGAGGGCCACCAAGGGCTGGGTGGAGAGACGTGGGGGAGGTGACAGTGCTTCTGGACATGGTTAAGGGTGGTGGGGCCCGGGTAAGCTTGGCGGCTTGTGCCGATTCGGACTTCGGGCGGATCGGAAGAATTTAGTTGGCGCTGATCTGGTCGTGGCGTCTCCTGCTTTTAGGGGCGGTCCGGGTTCCACGAGGTCGAGGTTGGCTTTCCCGACGGATGCAGTGTCCTCAGCTCCTCCCTGCAGGATCGGATGGGTCCGTATTCCGGCCGCGTGCTGCAGGCGTAAGTCCGAGGGCGCGGATTGCTCAGCGCTACGCAGGCGATACCAATCGAGGGGTTGGGAGAAAAGCGAGATGACGTGGAGATGGAGTCCGCGGCCCCGGGAATTGGGCTGGTGCTACCGTATCTCAGCTGTTCCTCGACGGGACGGCGCGGGGCTGCTGATGGTCAATACGTTGCTTCGAGCCAATATCACAATGACACCACCCTCAAAACTCAAACCACATGGCTCGGATGTAGATCTCTGGGATTAAGATTTGGGGAATGGCTCACCTCTTTCAGCTCCTTCTCGGTCAGATGCAGTGGCGTGGGGACGGCCGCCAGCTGCGAGTGATGAGATTGGGGCGCAGAATTCCTCTGTGACCAGGATGGTGAGGTGCGGATCGAGGTACACGCAGCAGTTGGAAATGCACCGTGAGATGCAGTCGAGGGCGAATCAGGTGGCCGAGTCGAGATGCAAGCGGCTCGTCTGGGACCGAGACTGCCGAGGGAAATATATATATACAGAAAAAGTCCAGGAAAATGCGTGGAGCAAAGTTGACGCCAGGTCTATATGCAAGATGAAAGCAGGTCGGCAAAGAAACAAAGGTGTAATTAAACGTTGGTATGGGTCTTCGAGGACAAGTCGAACATGCCAAGGTGACGGTCGGAATCGGCGACGGCCAGCGATCTAGAGGTGAAAGAGCACCGTAGGAGGAAAAGTGTGGTCGGGCTGGCGAAAAGGAACAAGAAGTGATAGAAGAATATACAAAGAAATTAACGAAATATACGATCCCGAGGACAGCGGAGGCGGAAAGAAAGGTGGAGCCCGGCTCAGGGGAGGTAATCGCGAGAACTACCAGAGCTCTGCTTCGCTGTCTTGCCTGTGCGTGTGGGCGGGAGAACAAAGGCTTTGATCGGGTCTACCACATGAAGACTGGAGAACCGAAAGAAGGAAGAGAGCTTCGCGAGGCGTGCCTTTATTCTTATGCGCCCCCTTGGCCTGTCGGCTGCGATACGCGATCAAGGATGGGAGCGTCGAAGCGTGTCCCAGCGCAGTTACAGTTCGCAAGGGGCTAATACTGCCTAGACTAGAGGAACGTACTCGCGTAGGAACTTCGGCCTTGTCGTTTTGGGATTCGTCGTGGAGTACTGGACAAAGAGCTGGCTGGCGAAGTTCTGGTGGCCGCCTACTGGACTGTTCCTCTCCCTTGCCACAAGGTGTATCAGATATCGCTGCTTGGCGGGAATGTCAGACGGAGAAGTGGGGGCAGGCGCAGGGATGAATTGCCGATACGAGTATTTACTTGCTTCAAGGGTATCAGTACAGTGGCGCGTGGAATTTTACTAGTGTAATTGGCTCATTCAAGGTACTCAATACGCAATAGCCCCACCAAGTTAGGTATCCGATCTGAAGCATTGGTCTGGACTCTCGCCAGGGTGTTCTGGCTTCGGAGGCGAGAACGAGGTCGCCGTCTCTCCCCGCGAATCAACTGCAAGTGCCGTTCCGACTTGCCCCGGGCGAAGGCGCTCCATGGGAAGGAGCGGTCCAATATGTCCTACTATCTATAGACAGGGCCATCCACCGGGCGTTGATGGGTTGGCTCGATTTATTCGAAATGCACGCCGAGACATGGTTCCCGCTTGCCTCACCGGGCATGGTACTTGTACAGCTGCCGTGTTAATGCCGAGCTTCGGTTATTATTGCGGGGTGTTTTTGGCAGCGGCACGGATTATTCTCGGCAACCCCCCTCTGCTATGCTTTCCACGATCCGTCCGTTCGGTAGCTCGCCGTTCCCCGTTGCCCTCGAACATAACGAGACCCGGGACATATCTCGGTGCTCCCGTCAAGGATCAAGGATCCCGCGACAACCATTCTGCCCGTCTGGGGAACCGCATCACTTCACACTCGGTACCGACGGCGTCTCACCGCCCTTCTGACGCCCGCTAGTCTCACAAGGAACGGGCCTTGTGGGGAAGCGGGACCGCCCAGGAGCACGTGCTGGCCTACGCGCTGTTACATCGCCGAAGCGCCGTCTTCATGCTCGGGAGCAACACCACAGAACCGAATGGAAGTCCCCGTGGACGTCTCGAGGCCGTTTCTTGCAGATGGGGCAGATGGGAATAGGCTCGGCTCTTCCTGCTATCCCGGTCACCCGTGCGTGCCGCAGCTGTGGGACCCTTGGGGTTGTGTTTGACTTGTCGCGGATCAGACGGGGGGGTATAATACTAAGTGATCACCATAAGCTCGCCTTGACGAATAGTTCGCAGCGGCGCTTCCACGAGGCTCCAATTCGGCGGAGAATTATTTCCCAGATGTTATTCTGCCTGTTCTACTAGTGCGGGGGGGGAGGATATTGCCACCGGCCTTGACTCCCGAACCGGCACGTAGCAGCGTTGCTGGGCCGCGGTGAAACTTGCCGCCTCTTCCAATAACCTAGCAGTTCCCAAACACCACCGGGCCGTGCACCACCGTCACCGTCACAGCAGGACCTCCGTTCCCGACCTCGCCTCGCCCAAGCGAGGACTTTCGAGACGGAATTGATAAGGCCTGGGATTGCGACTGATATACCCGTATCTCTTTCCTGTATTATCGCCGAGATTCTCTCAGACCCACCACTGCCTTCCTCCCAGAGGTCCAGCATTCCACCGTCGAAGCAGCTTGGTCGCGTTTCAACGGACGGTCCTAGGGGGCGGTCCCGCCCGTCTCGAATCCGTATCACGTATCACATCCCCTGCGATTCATCTTGGCTCCAATGCCGACGGCTGCTCGTTCCCAGGAGGCACGAGGCTCCGCACCGAATCCCAAACCGCCGAGCCGCCGACCCTGGTCGCAGAACAACACTCCTCACGACGGGATCCTCCAGTGCAGATCAGCCCCGACCTTGGAGGCCATGACGGTCCGAATGAACTGCTTCATGTCCGCGGGCCTGACCTTGTCGTCCGAGTCGACCGCCATCTCGTCCTCTGATCGGAAACACACCTGACGCGCGGCGCCCACGACCTCATCCCAGTCGGCCAGGGAGAACTGACCCTCGCTCTCGACGAGGAGGAGGTCGCCCTTGGGCGTGAAGGCGAGGACATGCACGGATCTCGCGCGGGAGATCTGTACTGGGGTTGGATCGACGATGACCTTGTCGTCGCTCGGGGTCTCCGGGACGATCACTAATGCGGCGGTCGCTATGCCCTTTAGCGGGATGGCTCCGGATAGGAGGGCTAGAATAGCCGCATGGAGTAGTGCTGGGATGATAGGGAGGTTCTACCGAGCCTCGTTGTTAGTACTGGCCGTGGGGTCGCCAACGAGTCTCATATGAGTAAGAGCATATGGAACGTGGGCGCTTCGCGGGTGATATTGGAACGTACTATGTTGTACTGAGTGACCTTGCCGTTCGTATAATCATTCTCCGGGATCCCCGTCACCTGGAGAGTAATCTGGATGAGGCACCTCGGGAAATTCCTAATGGGAATAAGCTGGCGAAGAGCCGACTGTAAGACCGACTCAAGATGGCGTTCTCTCGTGCCTATATGTATCTCAACGGTGAGCTTACCGAAGCTGAGGAACCCACACGGCAGATGAAGAGATGATGGATGATGAGGGGCAGCGGCTATCTGGGGGATCTAACCTCCAACACCGGCGGGTGGCCGTACGTTGACATCGACGTGGGCTTCGAATGCGTACTCGTCGCGCTTGAGCGTCTCTATCGGACCGTTGACTGAGGCGATAACCTTGTACCCGCCATAAGAGAAGGCGACGGACCCATCCGCGTTGGGCAGAGGCGATATCTCAGCCTCCGGTTCCGGCTTCGAAGTCATGGCGTAAGCGGCAACCCTCGACGTGTGCCCGGGAAAGGAGTTTGTGAGGCTGAGGGGTTGGGATATGTCGTTGCCGGTCTTCTTCTTGTGCCTTCACCGTTGCGCCGAAAATTTCCACATGCGGCGGACGTCGAGGGCGGTACGAAGTACCTTGGGGGCCTGTGAGAGACTGCTCTGCAGGGCTAGCGCGGGGTAACGATTCTGGTTGGCGCACTGCCAGCCCCAGCTCCCAGCACCCCTGCCCCGCCGCAGCGACATTACATCAGCCCCCCAAACCTTCCAGGTTCTCCAACCTCACGCATCACATCGTTCGATTGCAGCGCTCTTCACAACAATCCTCGAGCCGCATCTCTCAGTGTTCACGAATATTGAACCGCAGTCTCAAGTGCCGCGTTCTACCATGCCGGGCCCCGAGCCGCAAGCAGGCGCTGCCGCCCAGCCGCAGCTGCCCCTAAAGGACCGTCTCCCCAAGCTCGAGCCCCGACGGCGCCGACCTCAACCCTCGAATTCCATCCCCCGGCCCGAGACGCCCTCGCTCCCGACCCCTCCCGATGTCAGTACACTGTCATTCCAGATCCCGTCGCGGCGGATCCTGTCGCCGGACGACCACAAGCTCTTCCTATCGTCGCCCACGTACAAGCTCATCCAGGCGTGGGTCTTCAACCTCGCCGAGTCCGTGACGGACACGCCGAACTCGGCGGTCAAAGACGCGGAGGTGAGCGAGTCGGTCAGGACGATCCTGGGGATAATCGATGAGGCGGCGGTACTCGTGGAGCAGAGCCCGCCTAACGAGCAGGGTGGCTCCCGCTTCGGCAACAAGATGTTCCGCGCGTTCCTCGACCTCGCAAAGGGCAAACAGTCGGAGTGGCACAAGAGGCTGGGCCTCACAGACGACGCGGCGATTGACGAGTGCTCGGCGTACCTCTACCACTCCTTCGGGAACTACTCGCGGATAGACTACGGCTCGGGCCACGAGCTCAACTTCGCCATGTGGCTCCTCTGCCTCTACCAGCTCGGCGTCCTGCGCCGCGACGACTTCAGGGCGCTAGTCATCCGCGTCTTTAACCGCTACCTCGAGCTCATGCGCACCGTGCAGTCGACATACTACCTCGAGCCCGCAGGGTCCCACGGCGTTTGGGGCCTCGACGACTACCAATTCCTCCCGTTCCTCTTCGGCGCCTCACAGCTGCTGCACCACCCATATATCACGCCGCTCTCGGTCCACCAGGAGCTCACGCTCGAGGAGTTCGGCGACGAGTACCTCTACCTTGGGCAGGTGGTCTTTGTCAACACCACCAAGACGGTCAAGGGCCTGCGGTGGCACAGCCCCATGTTGGATGATATTTCGGCCGCCAAGTCGTGGACAAAGGTCGAGGGCGGGATGCGGAGGATGTTTGTGGCCGAGGTCCTGGGGAAGTTACCCGTCATGCAGCACTTCCTGTTCGGGTCTTTGATACCCGCTGTCGAGGGGATGAGCACGGAGGAGGCGATAACGGCGAGCGAGGAGGCGGAGAGTACCTGCGGGCATGGCCACAAGAGCCATGACCATAACGGGTGGGACGACCCATGTGGTATCAAGGTGCCCAGCGGCGTGGCAGCCGCGCAGGAGGCGAAGAAGCGCGGGACCCAGCAGCTACGTAGGATACCATTCGACTAGATGCGAGAGCACGAATTGAAAGAGCAGACAGCCTCGGACCACGTGCTACCAGATGAATGAATAATGCCAATGACGATTCCCCGTCCATTCTTACATGCTAATAAATCGTGACGTATCTACAACTTGTTCTTCGCCTGCGCGCCGACGCACCGCATCAGCGCCCGTCCGTTGCTGAGGCACACCTTTGAGCCCTCAACCTGCGTCTCGAACCTGACCTCCTCCCAGTCGCCGTCGCTCCTCTCGCCAGTGCGCCACGCACGCGTGACGAGCTTGTCGCCGGGCTTAACGGGGCTCGCAAAGCGCGCCTGGTACTCCTTGATGTTGGCGGGGTCGCTGCCGCCCAACGCCTTCAGCAGCTCGTGGCAGGTGCTGTTCCACGAGTACAGCCCGTGGATGATGACGCCGCCGAAGCCCATCTTCTTGCCGGGCTCGGGCGTCGCGTGCAGCGGGTTGTAGTCGCCGTTGAGGCGGTACAGCAGCGCGGTGCCAGCGTCCGTCTGGTGCTCGAGCGTGACGTCGGGGTTCTTGTCCTTGGGCGGCGGGAAGTTCTGCGTCGCGGGGCCCTTGGGCCCGCCCCAGTTGCCCTGCCCAATGTAGAAGGCGCTGCCGACGACGCGGGTGTAGGCCTCGCCGGTGGAGGCCTCGACGAGGTCGGACTGCACCTCGACGACGGTGCCGGGCCGGCCCTTGTCGTAGACGCCGAGCACCGTGGTGCGGACCTCGAAGCGGCGGTTCTCAGAGGTGGTGGGGAGGGGCTTGAGGAAGGTGATCTTGCGCTGGCCGTCGACGGCGCGGTTGGGGTCGAACGCGGGGACGCCGGGGATGGGCGTCGCCTTTTGGGCGGCGATGAAGTCGACTACTTCCTGGGTGGCGCCCTTGAAGGCTGTGGGGTTGGTGTTAGTCGGTGGCCTGGGGTGCGGGAAGGGGGAAAGAGGTCTTGGGACTTACGAAGGATGATGGGGTAGGTGGGGAAGGCGGCGAAGTTGGGGTCGAGCTCCTGTGGTTCGGTTAGTGAGATGCTTGGAGCGCAGATTGCGGGTGGTCGTTGGAGAGACGTACGTAGAGGAAGTGAAGCTCATCGGGGGTGCAGCCAATGGAGTTGGCGAACAGGAGCAGGTCCCGCTGCATCCAGGACACCTCCTGGGGGGGGAACTGGAAACCGACGCCTGGACCGGACATTTTCGCAATGGTATTCGCTGTGGGAGGACTTGAAGCTGATTGTAGGGGTTGAATTGTGTTGTTTAGATGAGTCGAGTGTGATGGACTGGACGAGGTCGGGCGCGGCGCTTTAAAGATATGGCGGGGATGCGATGGCGCAGAGATGCCGAGGTTGGAGTCGGCGCCTTTAGCTCGGTTCTTTGGAAGCTTGCGTCTGGGGTTGCCAGGGTGGAGGCCGGCTAGTGGGCCCGGTAAATGCGGGGCCCGGCAGATCGATGATAGGATCGTATACTCTGTGAGACATGCGTGGTGACGGAATGGACAAAGGCATTGGTGAGTATGTCACTGATTCATGTGATGTTTGGAGTTTATCACCGAGGTCTTACAAGGCGTGAATGAGCTGCAGTGAGAGCTAGCGGAGTGTTTCCGGCGGCGGCGGGCCGGACCCTCGCTTACAGTGAGAGACCTCATACGATGCATGTATACACACTGTGGTGGAAACGCCCAGTGCGGGGTTGACCAACCCGCTGAGAGATATAGCTCCAGGGTCGCGACGATCGGAGTGAGCTGCAGTTAGCCCCCTCCAACACGGCGGGACGGCACATTTTCCAGATGAACAGAAAGCTCACAGCCTGGCAATTGGCCCTCACGGCGGTCTCGTGAGCGAGGCAGCTCGGCGTCCTGCCAGCCCCCACCGCCCTCGACAGCACCCACCTGGGGCAAGCGTCGGCTTCGCGCGGCACTTACATCATCGAAGCTACCAGCAAAACCGTCGCATGCGGGGCTCGGAGTTCGGCGAACGCCCTTGCCTATAATCCCCTCTTGACGAACGACATAAACCCCGCCCCCCGAACCACCCGTTCGCCGCGCCCCCTACCCTCCCGCCCCTCTCGAAAACCCACCGAAGCCATGGAAGGAATGAACGTAATCAAGGTCCACGACGCCGCCGACGAGGCCGCCATCTCCGCCGTCTGCGCGGCCCACGGCCTCACGACCGAGGAGTTCGCCGCGCTCCGCGCCCGCGCCACGGCCGCCAAGGCGACGGCCTACTGCCCCTACAGCCAGTTCCGCGTCGGCGCCGCGCTGCTGGCCGTCGACGACGCGGGCGAGCGCGCGTGGGTGGCCGGCGCCAACGTCGAGAACGCGTCGTACCCCGTGGGCACCTGTGCGGAGCGGGTGGCGCTGGGGACGGCGGTCACGGGCGGGGTGAGGAAGTTTAGGGCCCTGGGGGTCGCGACGGACGTGGCGCCGCCTTCTAGCCCTTGTGGGATGTGTAGGCAGTTTATCCGCGAGTTCTGTGGGACGTCTATGCCCGTCTTCATGTTCGACAAGGACGGCAACTTTGTGGTGTTGAAGGTCATTGAGGTGTGTTTTCCCAGGTTCCCACCGCTGAAGGTCGCTTTTGCTAACATGCGGTTCCTAGATCCTGCCCTTGTCGTTTGGCCCGAACTCCCTGCCTAGTCCCGCGGAGCTCCTCGCGAGCAGGCCAGCTCAGGGCTAGACACACTACTACAAAGACAGCAGGCCTAGGCCTACCAATAGGCGCTATGGTGTATAACAAAACAAAACACAAGATATGCACATGGGATGCGATGGGGGATTCTAGCGTTGTATAGCCGCTTTTATACGGGTGTAGCGTTCCTCGGTGTTGTGGGTGTGACGGCTCGAGTGGTGCGTACGCCGAACCGGTCATGACATGGAGATGTCAGTTGATTGGAAGCGAACCAATATGCGCGTGGGCGCGCCATGGACAGATAGGTGGTACAGGATGCAGGTAAATAACAGCATATCTGGCATAGTATCTCCCAACCCCTTCTCAGTTACCCGCAAGGTTCGAAGACATGAAGTCGCAACACCGCTTCAAGGGGCTGGTCGCTTCTGGTGTTTACACCGCATCGGGCTTCCGGATGTGGAACCCCGGGATATGTGGAGGCTCTCCAACGAAAGCAACACATCGCCGTGCATGGGCACGCGATACGGGCGCATGGTGGCTACGAATGGGGCCTACCATCCTCTAGGGTAGCGGGGAGGAAGGAGCCCCGCAGCCTGGAGTCCGGAAAAGCAAGCTGCCCCGGCGCCCTGGGAACGCAGCCTGTGTCTCAACCCCGTGGGTGGGCACCTTGCCCTTTGCCCCGATTCGTAGAATTCACTTGCGGATATCGGGGACGCGCATTGACTCAAATGAAAGTACAAGGCATGGGGTATGTACAGTATGCGAGGGGCATGGTTCGCAGAGTAGCCATAGGTAGTCGGGAAACGGTCCCTTCGAGCCCAGCTCTGGCCGAGTAACTGTGTCCAGCTGCGCCCGTATGGTTCAGGCGGAGCGAACGGCCTGTTCGAGTGTTTACAAGGAGAAGAGAGGCATACAAGTAGAAAGCTAGGTGTTAAGGATCCGCAAACTAGCCCCAATCCCCGACCCCAAGCTCGCAATAGCGCGCCGCCACGCGATCGTCGGATCTAGCACCCTAGCGCGCCCAGACCCCGGAAGCGGCTACGCGCGGGTGGGGCCCCAAAGATGAGACCTGATATACACTTTCCGGCGTTTCCTATGATATACAATCCACGAGTCTTTCTAGTTCCTTAGCCGATCCGGGTTGCGATCTGTACGGTTTTGCCGCGTGTTTACAGTCCCTGGGTCTGGGTCTCGCTCACAAACATAATGACCAGGCTTCCAAAGAACAGCATGTCTAGGCTCTCTCTTCTTACTCTCTGGTAGCGCATCCAGGAACCTACTTTGTATTCTGTGCGATAGTGACGAGAGGATGCCTGGATAGTGGTAGTGGGCCCGGAGATCCGGAGGGCGGCGGGGCGGCCCGGTCCAGGTTCCGCGTACCCGAATTTGTAGCACTTACCACCTTGGAGATCTCCTGGATTCCACCGGGTGCGTGTCTTCAAAGCAGTAGCTAACTAGGTGGGCGCAGACGCAAACCGTAATCGTCTTCGTACACATCGTTATCTTCCGCGTGCCTACAAAGATGCGGCCGTGCAGAACTACCTACGTCTTGTACCCCGAGATATCTAACAGGACCATTGAGGAAGTCCGGGAGATGCTTGAGGCCGCCGGCTTGGCGGATCAAGATGGAGAGGTTGAGGTTCCGGGAGCAGATCTAGGCTATTATTTAGGAGAAGGGTTGGGGGAAGAACGATGAGAGGGGCGCGGATGAAAAGGCTAGTGAGTAGATGCGGTGTTGACAGCCGGCATGAGGCGGATCTCCCACACAACGGTGCGAGTAAGTCGGCGACTTACACGCTCCTCCCTTATACGTCCATATCTGTGCTTCTCTAGGGACAGGACTACAATCGAGGTCCTGCGGTAGTCATTGTAGTTACACAAGTTCTTTTTTTATTACCCCTCGTTACCGCGTACCTAGGTTATTCGAGTCGGTATTGCGGTATCGTAAAGAAAGGAGCTTTCGGTTTAGATGAGCAAAGCGTCAACCAAGTATCCGCTCCTCGGATATCAATACTTCTGACCCTCCCCTGGCTAGCCTCTTCTAAAAAGTTTCGCTCGGGTTTTCGTCGCCACGTCCAACGTTCACATAACTCGTACCGTGTATTGTACTTGCAAAGTCCTCGTTGGCAATCCGTAGTATCTTAATGTAGGACTAATGCTTTCGAGATGTGCCTTGCTGATGCGTATAACAGCTGTTCAAGGAGTTGGGCGATATCTTGCTCGAGAAGCAGGTTCCTGTCATCGGAATCCCCGCGGTTTCAAGTTTCTGTAGCTTCAAAGCCCCCAGCGTTATGCTAGATGACATGTACGATCTACGAGCACGAGACGTTCGACAACGGCCCTTCAATGAGCGCTAAGTTTCATCTCATCTTGGAAACACCCATCTCAGCGTAAGATACCGTCTCCGGACGCTCCTCTCTGCCCGCCGGCGTAGGTCCACAAGGATACATGGGCAGCAGGCGCATAGTGCATGTCCGCAGGCTACTAAGGCTTCGACAATAGCAACGATAGTCGCAAGACTGACGCTTCGGCCTAAGTGTTGTGATACCACTTAGGACAGCTCTCATTCCCACGAGTATCGTATGGGCACCCGCATCCAGGGAGCTCCCACCCTGGACTTTCAGCTGCGATGACCCTCACGTGTCACGCCCCAATACGCACCCTCCCTTCAAGCCAGCCTGCCTACAGGATGGGGTGAGGGTTTGTTATATTCTCCATCAGAGATATCGATAATTACGTCTCTGCTTACGATGCCCCGTCTTGACCCTACCGAGCGATCTCGTATATGGCTTCGTTGAACCAGCGCAAAAGCTCCCGGCCAACACCGAAAACTTGAGGATGAGGTAGCTAGGCAGACTATTATGCTTAACTATGGATGAAGGAGGCGATGAATCTGTCGTGTTACTCATGAATTCACCGAGGGAAACGTGGCCCTATGCTAGGCGCGCGAGCCTACCCCCGCAGGGGGGTCGAGAGCGGGAAACTGGACTAGGAACCTAATGGCAATCGGGCTCAGTATCAGGAGCCCAGAGGATACCCCGGAGTACCTGCCGGTGTCCAAGCAAGCCCTGGAGGCCGGGTTCGAGGCAACAGGAGATGATGTTCCCAGCACGGAAAGGCCATGCCCCTAATAACAGTGTAATCGTTTTGCGCCCGTCACTTAGCCGGGAACTTCCACAGTGACTGGTTCTCTCTTGGCAGTAAAGGCCCAGCCCGTGTGACTGATGGAGTGTTTCCAGCAAGCGTCGGGTTCAGAAATCGGCTCTGTGCTCGTTGAGAAAGCTCCAGGCAGACATGACGAGACGGGTGCCTGACGATGCCCAAGGGTGCTTGAGAATACCATGACCAGTTGGGTGGTTTTGACATTCCTCGATCCCGGATGCCGGATGAAGCGAGAGGGATCAAAGGGCCCAATCCACCGCCATAACATGCGACGACACCTGGGTGGGTCGCCCTGTCAAAGAACTCCCATAATTGCATAAGGACTGGCAGCCATGAAAGCTCGGAATCCGCCCCAGCGGATCGAATCGAATCGGTTGGATTTGGTACCTGGTCACGTGATATGCCGTCACCCACCAAGCACAATCCGGGCTCCAGCGTCTCCCAGCAACCCAATTGTTAGGCCAGGCCCTGTTGCAGCCTGACATAATTTTCTTGCTTAGCTCAATTTCCCCTCTGCCCCAAGCGCCCAGCACATCCCACTTCCCTCTAAAACAACGTCAGAAGAGCCCGCAGGCCGACCGCCCTTAGATCCCGCTCGATCCATACCGCCACCCCTCAACTGCACCAATTTTTCCCACCTCCACCTTCCCTCAGGTACGCGACATCACGTCTCCCGCCCTTCCGTTGCAGCCTTCCAGGGTCGCGACGCGCGCTTGTCTATTTACGTATACTTAATCGTCTCCGATCGCTAACATATTATCCGCCCGCACGTCAGATACCCGCGTCTTGTTCACCAGACAATCAGCGCAAATCAAGCATCATGGCCGCCCCTCAGGAGACGCCGACCTTCAAGCTCGTCCTCGTTGGCGATGGTGGTACTGGCAAGGTAATTACCCCCGAGGATCATCGTCCACGCCCTTCTCGCCGTCGTGGACGGCGGCGGCATATCCCTTGCCGAACTACCCCGCTGCGTGGTGAGGGGCATCGTGCTAACCCGCAATTTTTTACCAGACCACCTTCGTCAAGCGCCATGTGACGGGTGAGTTCGAGAAGAAGTACATGGCCACCCTCGGTGTCGAGGTCCACCCTCTCGGCTTCACGACCGTACGTTTTTTTTTCCGTCTCGCGCCCCGATTCGCCCGCTGCTCGGCTACTAACGGGCGGCGTCTTTATAGAACTTCGGTCAGATCCAGTTCGACGTCTGGGACACCGCCGGCCAGGAGAAGTTCGGCGGCCTTCGCGATGGCTACTACATCAACGGCCAGTGCGGTATCATCATGTTCGACGTCACTTCCCGCATCACCTACAAGAACGTCCCCAACTGGCACCGTACGTTTCCCCCACCCATCGCCGCGCTCGCTCGCCGCAGCACGCCCATCGAACCGGAGCTAACGTGGGAGCAGGTGACCTCGTCCGTGTCTGCGAGAACGTCCCCATCGTTCTCTGCGGTAACAAGGTCGACGTTAAGGAGCGCAAGGTGAAGGCCAAGACCATCACCTTCCACAGGAAGAAGAACCTCCAGTACTACGACATCTCGGCCAAGTCCAACTACAACTTCGAGAAGCCCTTCCTCTGGCTAGCTCGCAAGCTTGTCGGCAACCCCGCTCTGGTACGATCAACCCCCCTGGCAGACGGCCTGGCAAATTCCGCGCCGTGCCCCCTGTCATGCCTAGTGTGAGCAGGCTGTTCTAACCTGGAATGTAGGAATTCGTTGCCGCGCCCGCCCTTGCTCCTCCCACCGCCCAGGTCGACGAGAAGCTCCTCGAGGAGTACCGCAACGAGATGGACAAGGCTGCCGCCATGCCTCTGCCCGGCGAGCTTTCTGACGATGACTTGTAAATTTCGGGTGTAGGTGTCGGGTGAGAGGGGCCTGAGGAAGCGAGGTCACGGTTCCTCCCGTGATGACCAGCCAGGTTGCTGGGATCTCGCGATGGGCCCCGAGTGTTGGTGAAGGGGGGCGAGGTATGCTAGGTTATGGTGCATAAAGGGGGACTGGTTACCAGCGCGATGGCAAAAGAGGAGGACCGGGGAGCGAACGGCGGAGGGCCTGGTGACAGGCATTCAGGCCTGATTCCGGGAATAATTCTTAGAGGCCCACGCTGGGAACCGTTACTCGGTAGTCGACTAGATGCGGACCAGAAGAATATACGTCGTCATCCAGGCTGGGATGCTTTGTCTATTGTTTACTCAGCTCTCATTGATCTTGATTTCAGTGTTCGGATGGGACAAATTGTATGTATCGCGGCTGCCCACAGATGCGTGTTACAGATTCAGTGCCTCATTATACGGTCATTGCAGACTAGTCTGAGCCGCATGGAGGAGTTGAGTGACGTGTGATGTTTATTACAAATTGCAAACATTCCTCACAGCTTACAAACGCCACACGCTGCATTCTGCATCCCTCTTATGGAGTGACTTGGCCGGCTGGCCATGACCACACAATAAGTGACGCCGTGCCCAAGATACTCCAATCCCCGAGGTACACATCAGATATTGTTGCTGAATTAGGGGAATTTAAGTATGATTGCTTCATAAGACACCATGTACTCATGACTAGTAATACAGGATCCAGCTTCGCTTGGTAACAGTCTGGATAAATCTCCGAAAGAAATTCCAAGTGTCCACCATAGACACAGGAGTCTACAGCGGAAGGATATGGCAGCCCAGAAGACCCCTCCCACCCCAGTCGCGCTTTGGCTTCAGCGACAACTGAAGCTCCTGGAGCCTCTCACCCTCGACTCGCGACACCTTGACCAATACGGTGCCCTTCAAAGCGCATGTCAGTAAGAGTCCTAATCGAAATCGGTTATGGGAAAGCGTCTTACGTTCTCATTACCCTGGACACACTCCGCTACCTTCTTCAGGTCATCGTGATTCGACTGGTTGACATAGCCGAAGTTCCGAATCTGGTCGCCTGACTTGAGTCCCGCCAGGGACGCCGGGCTCCCGTCAACAACGCTGTTGACCTTCGCAAACGGCGCCATAAGAACGGGCGGCGGCACGTAATCCCGGAGGGATTCCTGGGGAGTGGGAACTTGTGGCTCGGTCGGCGCCGCGACCTCGTCGGGGAGGCTCGCGAAGTGCTCGTGTATCCGCTTCTCGATGGCGTCCATGAGGTCCTTGTAGTCGTTTCGGAGATGGATGATACGGGACCTGGTGGTGCGTACTTTTATCAAGCTGTTAGAAGCCTTGCAGTCTGCACTTAGCTGTGGGCTGGCTTACTTTGCGCGACGTCGATGTCGGCCCTGGGATACCCATCGCGTGTCAAGAGGGGCGTATTCATGTCTACGCCATGCTTGAAAGCTGTTAGGTCGTCTACCCTCTCTTCAGCATCATCTATTCACATACCGAATCAAGGACCCCACCAAGAGCCCCGAGCTCCGCCTCCATGTTGGCTTTCTTTTGCTGGAGCTCGGCCATGGTCCGCTGAATAGTCGGGCCATTCTGGGGACCGGCAGTAGTCGGTCCCGAGGGTATCGTCGGTGCATGTAGGTTGTTCATTTTCAACGGCAATCCCATTATCTGGTTAATTCACGGGGGATGCGGCTGTCGAGCTCAAGCTAGAGCCACGATCGGTCGGGGTCCACGTCGGCGGAAAATCTGGGGATATGCGCAGCAACTCCTCTCCACGTCATGGAGGGGTACCTAGTATTGGAGGGGTTCGTGGTTCGGCAGGTCCCACCGGATTGGCGGGAGAGCATTGCAGGGGTACATTGATCGGTGACACTGGCCTGGGCATGATCGGTGTCAACAATCACAATCACGATCACATTGGCACCTGCCTGTGTCGGAACAACTCTGGCTAATTGTGTCCAAAAAGGCCGATACAGAAACCGGAGCTCCTGCCACTGACGCAGCCAACCCGTCGAGTTCCTCCCGAGCTTCGCATCATCAACAATTAGAGCTCGGTACACCCCAACGATTGGCGACCATGGCGACCGGTGTCGACGCGAAGCTCCTCAAGAGCACGAAATTCCCACCCGAGTTCAACCAAAAGGTTGATATGCAAAAGGTCAACCTTCAAGTCATGAAAAAGTGCGCCAACTACCCGTTCGCATCCTCCGGCGTTTCTGCCAAAGTACTGACGTTGCCGTGCTCCACAGGTGGATTGCAGGAAAGATATCCGAGATTCTTGGTAGCGAAGATGATGTCGTCACAGAGCTCTGCTTCAACCTCATTGAGGGCTCCCGATACGTGAGTTAATGCTGGCCTTGAACACGAAGTCGCGCGCGGTGCTAACCTTCCTATGATTTGGCAGCCCGATATCAAGTCGCTGCAGATTCAACTCACCGGATTCCTCGACAAGGATACTGCTTCCTTTTGCAAAGAGCTCTGGAGGCTATTCCTCAGTGCCCAGACCAATTCCCAGGGTGTCCCGAAGGAGCTACTGGAGGCCAAGAAGCAAGAGCTCATTCAAGAGAAGGTACGCTGAAGAAGATAGCTGGCTCAACATATATGAATGGGGACTGACATACATATCAAGCTCGAGGCCGAAAGAGCTTCCGAAGAAACCCGCCGACGCCGCGAGGATATGGAATTCCGAGATCGCGAATTGTCGGACATGAGAGACCGTGAAAGACGAGACCGTTTCCGAGGCCGAGGAGATTTCAGAGGTGGAAGAC
The DNA here is from genome assembly GCA_017657125.1 of Scopulariopsis brevicaulis. Lineage (NCBI taxonomy): Eukaryota > Fungi > Ascomycota > Sordariomycetes > Microascales > Microascaceae > Scopulariopsis > Scopulariopsis brevicaulis. The sequence goes on from JAGFNX010000453.1 coordinate 23,350, forward strand.
GAGGCGGTCGCGATTTTGATAGCCGACGAGGCGGATTTGGTCCTGGGCGCCGATCACGATCACCTCCGCCAGCGCGGTATCGCGACCATGGTGATACTCGAGGCTCGTTTGGTGGCGGCGACCGGTATATTCCGCAAGGTCGTCGAGGCGGTACCGGTTACAACGGACACAGGCACCCTCGGAGCCGCTCGCATTCTGCCTCCTATTCTTCACGGTCTGGCTCGCGGAGTCCAAGTCCGCAACGGTCTCGTCGCTCCACTCATCATCCCGCCAACCCTGGGGATCGCGACGCTCCGCGAAGCAGAACGAGAAGTCCGACAAGAGAACGCACCCGAAAACGATCTCGGTCTCCGTACCGGGGCCTTGCTTTCCGCCGGGGAGACAGGAGTGGGGGGCGGCGGCCCTCGAGGCCTCGGTCCGAATCGCGATCTCCCTCTAATTCCCGATCCCGGTCTCGATCCGCTCACAGCCGCTCCCCGCCTTCGAAAAGGCGTCGTCATTCGCCCGCTTCTTCAATCTCATCGAGACACGAGTCACGGAGTCGTCGGCGAAGGCGTTCTCCGAGCCCAGGCTCACCAAGACGCCATCGTACTCGGTCGGCCTCATACTCCTCTTATGACAGTCGCAGGAGTCGCAGTTTGAGTCCCCACAGTGCACGTTCTAAGTCTCCTGGCCGGCGGAAATCGCGTTCTCGGTCCCGATCCAGGTCTCGGTCGCGACACCGAAGTCCCTCTCCTAAGTCTGCGGGATCTCGAAACAAGTCCGCTGATAGCTCTGGGTCCCGCAGTGACCGTTCCCCTCGCAGACCATCGAAACAAGACTGAAACCCCGCGGCGAGCTTTGATGGAACCGGTACGCGGGCGACCCTGTATACGACAGAAAAGCTGAGATGAGATCCTCGAAAGCATTTTCTTACTGCCAATTTGAAACTAACAATGTTTGAAGGACCGTCGTCCTGTTGGCCTCAGCATCCGGAATACCTGCACCCTGCGTGGATGCCACTTCACAATGTCATTGTTATCCCAGCGTATGTGCCAGCGTGGAGTTTAGATTCGCTGATTAGACGTCCGAGAAGTATTAGTATCAATAGCTTGGCGTTCTCTTCAGTCTGAGGTATGTTAGTCAATAGATGATGTCCATGTCTTTCCACATTGCCGGAACATCGGGGTATTTTGTTGGCGATCTGTTTCACTGATGTGAAACCGATCACATCAATACGCTGACGGAAGTCGCGATGCTGTATCCCGAACAGTACCTCTGCACCACACACATTTCTGCGGATGAGCGCCGTGCCTATGGGCTTGCCTAGTATTCCTGGAACGTGCCTTCCCATCTCCGTCCTTTGCTAGCTTGCATGTGATGCAGTCCGAGGCCACGGTCCCTTTGTATTGTCTCCAACGCACCTTCCTGATTACAGCTCCACCTTCATAGTTTTAGGCGGGGAAGGCCAACATCACGTCTCCGCGAGGATACTCTGGAAAGCGCAACCCAGTTTAATGTTGAGGAGAGCATCATGCGATCGTCAGAGTGCACAGCACCTTCCGACGGAGTTGCGGAGCACGTTGATGCCTGGAGTGGTACCAATGTCATTCTCAACTGTAGGCCCACTCAGTCCTCGCGATGCAATGGGTGGCTGTCTTTCATCTTGCAGTATCTGCTTCGCTCGAGAATTCCAAACGATGCGGTATTCGGTTTGCGATTCCATCAAGCTAGCCCGTTGCTCCGCTTATTGACTACGTTGTTTCGCTTGCCATCATCTTTGCTTCGATCGCTTAATAGTCATTAGAGATTCCTTCCCGATGTCTATCCAGCCGCTTGAGAAGGACGTTGCACTCTTGCTTCGAGCATCTGCTCTGGTCGTCACACCGCTGTCACTCGTCAAGGAGCTAGTGGACAATGCCGTCGACGCCAAAGCAATTTCCATCAAGGTGCAGATCGCGCGCAATGGGGTGGACCAGATCGAAGTGCAAGATAACGGCGTCGGCATTTGTTCCGCTGATTTCGATGCCCTCGGGCGCCGGGCCCATACCAGCAAACTGAGAGCATTCCAGGACCTGCCTCGGATCGGAGGGGAGAGTCTCGGTTTCAGGGGCGAAGCGCTGGCAGCTGCAAACTCCTTTTCCGAAGTCACCGTGATTACTCGAACGGCCCAGGAAAAGGTTGGCCACTGCGTTCGTCTTGAACCAAAAGTGGGAGGTGTCAAAGAACAAAGCCTGGTTTCGGTACCCGCTGGGACGACTATTCGGGTCCAGAATCTGTTTGGCAACATTCCTATCAGAAAGAAGGTTGCCATGGACAACATCCAGAAGTCCATCGCGGATGTCAAGCTTCTGCTACAGGCATATGCCCTGGCAAGACCTCATATTCGACTTTCCTTTGGAGTCATCGGCGACAACAGGGCCTCGTGGAGTTATTCGCCGGCTGGGGCTCCGACAGCTCGGGAGGCTGCCTCGCAGCTTCTGGGCAAAGGACTTATCTCTCAATGCATCGATTCTTCCTTCACCGAGCCGGGCTCTTCTCCCGATGACAAGCTCGTCGAGGAACTGATGCAGCGTGAAGTCTCTCGAGTCACAGTGGATGCCTTCCTGCCTAAGTCAGACGCCGATCTCTCGGCTGTTTCCAAGAAGGGTGCCTTTCTCTCTGTTGACGGAAGGCCACTGGCTCCCGGCCGCGGGACCATGAAGAAGGTGGTCTCGGCATTCAAGTCACGTTTCGACGCACTGCATCGCCGTCAAGGCATTCAACCCAGTGCCTCCAATGTATTCATCCGACTCGACATTCGTTGTCCGCCTGGATCTTATGACATCAACGTATCCCCTGCCAAGGATGAGGTCCTGTTTACAGATGAGGCGAGGGTACTGAAGATTGTCGACGACCTCCTTCAAGCGACTTACGCATCCATTGAGATCGGGAATACTCCAGGACGAGGCGACGATGGGGAACTAGACGAGCTGTCTCCAGATGACCTCCAGATCCTCGAGTCGTTTGCCATCACCCATAACGATCCACCGGGCCCTGTCGACTCGCTGCAGTCTTCTCTCGACATCTCTGGACTCACGGTTGGCCTAGCGCCTGGTGAAAATGACCGACTAGATTCCTCTCTTGGAGGGGGTAATGTCTCCTTCAATTCCAGAGATAGCGATGTGCAACTCGACACTGCTTGGCTCATCGATATGTCCGCCCCGTGTGACGACGATGATGTGCCGCAAGCAACTGTCACGTCGGTGATCGACCAGCTACGAAATGCGGCAAGTCAAAAGGGCCAAAAGTCAAACGAGGAGGTCAACGTCGTGGGCGAAGCGCGCGAGGAGGGCCCTCCAATGCAGACTATGAGAACTGAGGCGCTGGAAGTTAGTACATCGTCGTTTTACCCCTGGACTCCCGCAGCCAATGCTCCAAATCCGTGGACGATCGCTGCAAAAGTTGCAGGAGCAAGACCGCAGCTCTACGAGGCAGAAAGTTTTGAGACCAATTCCGCATTTGAAGTCGACGGTGAGGAAGCCAATCGAGGCCGCGCCCTCGATCTTCAGCTTGCCGGCTGTAGGGAGGCGTTCCCGATCAGTCCCAGCCCGGATATCCCTCGGAGTGGCGCCATCATGTGCACGCCGCCGCGAATGCTCGAGCCCCCGCCGACATCAGCGCTGCGGACTCCTCCTCCGTCGGATGGACGTGTTCCGCGACAGCCAAACACCCTACCATGTTTCAAGCCGCTCACAATGTCCGTTCCGCGGGCCCGTCAGTCAGAAGGCACTCGTCTGCAGAACCGGCCTCGACAAGGGCGAGAACATGTGGGCGCTCCCAACCACAAAGACTTGCTGGCTCCCTACGACGAGCATCAGCTCGAGAACCGTCTATCTCTGGACTCATTCATGGGGCCAATGAACGCGGTGCCGATCCAACCTCCGGCAGAATCGGGCCCCACGGATTCATTCACGAGTCCCCCACTCGCTGCGGGATATCACGTCTCCGCCGAAGATGTGCCAAGCTTGAGCTATTTGCCACTTACTGCTAGTATGGAAGCCAAAGACTCAGGTGCCTTGGACAAAGGGAGACGTTCTGTCATGGATGCTGCGGCTGCAGATGAGATGCCCGGTCAGCATGACCCCCGGAAGTACCTGATGAAGCGACGAAGGTCTATTTCTAGGAACAGGAGGGCAGAAGGAACGCTGAGGAGGGTGAAGAGCACGCTGCTGCCCCTGGAAACGATCCCCGCGGACCAGGAGATGCATGTTGTTTCTCTCGACATTACTACGAGCCACGCTGAAATTCGCCCAGCGGTGTTCTGCCTTGTCTACATTGATCAATATGTGTCCATCGGTACTTCCCAGTCAGGGCTTCCTGTCGACTTGGAGGGGGCCGCTGACATCCAGGCCCGGCTTCAGGATGTAATCGGCGAGTGGGCTCAGAGAACTACTGGCACCCAGTGCGATCTGGAACTGAATCTTTGCAGCCAGCTGAAGGGGAAGTAAGTATAGTGGGTAGATGTACGGTTATCCATGGGCAATGTGGGCCGGATGTTATCTGATGGGATGGGACTGGGAAGTGTGGGTGGGTTGGTTTCGAAGGCGGATGTTTGTGTGCGCAGCTCAATAGACCATACTTAGGTAGGGCCAAGACAGGAAGCAATATCATTTATCACGTCCGGTTCTCTGACGGGTCGTCGAACTCCAAGGAATGCGTACATAGCCAAGCTTTGGGCTCGTACGGTGGCGGACGCATGTCCAAGCTCGTCGACGGATCGACGGCCCACCCCCGTCTTACACGCCTCGTATTCCCTGGGCAAGAGGCAGTGTGGAGCGCGTCAGGGCCTGCGGGACGGGACTTTTGGCCTAGGATTGGTCCGCGAGGGGAGCCGTATCCGCACCTGCTATTGAAGCTTGTGGCTTTTGCGACTGGAGGAGGGCTGTTACGAAGGACGCTGAGGATGATGCATGGTGGGTTCCTTGATGGCGGATGGTCCGGGCATCGGGATGGGCGAGGCTTGGGAGGGGATCCACTAGCCTGCACCCTGCATACAAGGACTATCGGTAGTAGTATCAGAAGTGGTTTGCTGGGTGGGCTGACTATAGCCTCATGAGCACGAGAAAGCCTGGCCGGTCGGTGAAAGTCTCGATTCCTGATCGGGAGTGGATTGGGTGTGGTACAGGGGGCCTCACTTCTCGCGAGACGTATGGATTGAACCGAGAAGGGAAAGAACGATACCGCTAATACCTTGTCACGACGAGCATAGAGAGGGTCTCTTGGCAAGTTAGCTGCTCTGTTGTCGCGGCATGCTTGTGGGAGTCCGCAGGCGTCTTTCCACACCTCACGAGGTGGTTTCCTCCCGGTATTAGTGGGATCATGAGGGAAACCATTCCCCCGCAGGACTTACATCTACAAGTACAAGTAGCTGCGTGAATTGTCGGCCTCATCAGATAACCACGCCTGGCAGAGAGCCAGAAAGAGCGAAGCAGCTGCTCACTCGCGAGTCGCGGTCAAGAGGACGCACGGCCGGGGCTTTTTGACAGGTGGGACGAATACCCAACAGGGTGGACCGCGCACTGGGGATGACGTGCGACGCCGACTTTTTTCCTGGCGAGGTTGCTTGGAGAAATGGAGTCGGGGCTCGTATTCACGCGGTGGCTGGCGCTAACGGTGGCAGGGATGCGAGCTGGGATCGCGCCTCGCTTGGGCTTCGTAGCATTGGGATTCGGGAGATTGGGATTGGCGAGGACGAAGTGGTATTGTTCGGAGAGTTTTACCCGTTTCATCTCGCTGTGCCGGATGATGGCGCGCTTCTTGGTCGTTGACGTCGTTCGGCGAGCATGGGGTGCGTTTCTGGGGTGTTCTCCAGGTTGAGGCGACCACGCTGTCAGCTCCGCACGGGGGAGGGGACATGAAAGTACCCAAATCCAGCCGAGCTGGATCGTAGCACCTGTGCTTCGAGCGAATCGTGGAGACGAGACGGGTGGTGGGACGAACAACGCGCACGTCTGTCCGTTATGTTTACGGGGTTGTGGACCTCCAGAGGCGACCGTTCCTGAGCCTGCCCATGTGTATCTGTACGACGGTCGACTGCTCGAGGTTCCATGATCAATACGATCCTGTCTGCGCGCGACTCGGTGCGGATGGGGTTACGGCGGGGCGAGCTGCACTATTTTTAGCGTATAATGTCCTCGGGCCCAGCACTGGGGGCTGAGCCTTCTGGCGTCGCGACAAGCTGCCGGCAATTGGTCGAGAACCCTGCCGGAGACGGGAGGAGGCTTGAAGGGCAGCGTCACGAGAGACCCCGGATCCCCGAGACAATCCTGTGTGCTTATTGTGGATTCCTCGCCTGGAAGCGTGGGATGGGATGCCTCAGCTTCCACAGGTGCGAGGTAACTGCAAATTACTATCCGTGCGACTATGGTAGGCCGAGACAGCCAGCGACTTGGCAGTCTAGAAGCCCGACCATTCCTCTGGCGCTCTAGCTTCGATCCAGAAAACCACGCGCAAACTCGTACGGACAGGGGGGCCCAGGGTCCGACGATGGGGCACTGCCAAGGCTCAGCCCGCGCCTCGGGTCCCTTTCGGGGAAGGGCCCTCTGATGCGACGATGGCCGGAATCAGCAAGGAGGCCTGGGGGTCGGGAGCTGACACGGAGCGGGATGGGGTCCTTTCCCCTGTCTGCCCCTGTTGCTGCCATGAGCCGTGCCGGTGCTCCGCGCCTGTCCAACGCAGCCGCGAAGTAATGTTGGCACTGGCCTCTCACGCCCGGTGCTGGACCCGAGCGCCCTGGGAGCCCTTCCGGGCGCACGTCATCCTCGGTGACGCCAAGACGCTGGACCTCCGTTTCAGCCCCAGCCCGTGTGTGCGGCCTTGTGGCATCATAAGCCCGTTTCTTCACAGCGTCTATTCGGTGATTCGGCCATCCTCGTATATTGCCTTCACAACCAAATGCTCGCGGCCATCGACGTGGATTGGTGTCATGGCCATGTCGGGTTGTGCTTCGTAACCGCGCTCGTCCTGTGCGACGCGCTGTCCCTGCCGGGCTTACACCAGGGTTCCCCCGTCCGAAAGAGGGAGATGGCCCAAGTGGCAGCGTGGGCCCGCCGCGTGTGCGATGGGCCGGGGAGATTCTTCGCTCGAGGATGACGAGGGAGACTGGCAAATCAGCTCGCCGCCCCAGAACGACTAATCATCCCCTGCCCGCCGTACTTGTGCTCCGCCCACTTCTGGGTACCCATAAATACGCGCTAGCCACACGCTTGCGGGTACTCCGGCCGCACAGTCCGCACCATCGGATACCTTCTCTCCTGTACACGCCGTACCTCTTGGCGCCTGGCCTAACGCACCAAGATATTAACCCGACCGAGAAACCCATCCCAACCAAACCCGGAAGGGCCCATCGAAGACGCTCGTTACCTGCTTCCCCTTCCCCCCATCCCATCTCGCGAGCGTTCTTTGGAATAGCTTCTGGAAGGCCCCGCGAGCCTCGCTGCCTGTCCTCCCTCCCCCGTTTGCTGCCCACTCCTTTCGCGACAGCACACTCTTCTCGTGCCGCCGAGTCCGCGAGATCCATCGTCACAAGATGCTGCTTTGGTAGCTTCCCGCTCGCCTCTTCTCCTCCCTCCCGTCGTCCTTGGTCCTTGAAGCCGCGCCGGCTACCCAGTACGGTCTTCCAACCATGCGAACCTATGGCCTCCCTTGCCATGTCTCTTACCCCTTGGATTGTGCTTCGGACAAAGAACGTGCCCCGGTCAAAGAAACCCGTGACACTGCCCGCCATGGAACCACCGCGACGATGCCGTCCATGCCACTCGCTTCGATAGAGACTCCCGATCCTGCCCGAACCATCATATCGACACTCGATCCCGTCCCGTCCGACCGAAAACCGCTAGCCATGTCGCCAAGCTCGCTCCGCCGCCGACGGCCGTCTTCTCGACTCCTCCTCTCCACGCTTCTCCTCGTACTCGTCGTCCTACTACCCCAATCAGCCCAGGCTGTCAGAATCACCTTCGACAACTGCCTACCACAGAGCTACCGAGACCACAAGCCCGAGCGCTTACAGTGGGTTCCCCTATACGTGGATGCCTTCTTCGACACCGAAAATGAGAGCCACAACCTCCGGGTGACTGCGTGGGGGAACGTGACGGGATCGGCCAGCAGCGCGGAGCTGCCTCCCGCCGACCACCCGGACTGGTCCGATCCAGACGTGACCCGCGGCAAGATCATAAGGGAGCCCGATCCCGACGGTTCAGACCCGAGGGCCACCACTCTCATCCGAAAGGTCAACGTCCTCAGCTACGAGCCCTACCGCGACCTCGCCGACTTCTGCAACGATGCGCTCGAGAATGCGACCTGCCCTCTCGGCCCCGTGTTCGACACAAGAGACCTGTAAGTGGACATGGCGGCTTTGTATACCCAGCCCTCTGGCGATGCCCGTTCCTCCGACGTCTAACACATGCTGCGACAGGGATCTCCCGAACGGTTTGCCGGAAATCACCCTATCACACGAATTCTTCTCCTCCTATTCCTTTACAACCTTCGCCGCCACCTTCCTCATAATATACGGCGACTCCGATCGGACGAATATAGGATGTGTTTCGGCGCCTGTGACTCCGGACCTCGGCGGCCTGTCGTGGATGCTCACGTTCCTCCCCTTTGGCGCCCTCGTCGTCGTCGGCCTCGCGACCGTGTTCGCCGCCGTGTACAGCCCCTGGGGAACGACTGATATCTTCATGTGGACGTCGAATCACGGCCGGGATGTCGATCTTCTCCGCCTGGTGACCCCGGGCTTCGGCGATTGTCTGCAGTACATCCAGTTCGCCGCGCTGACCGGGAGCCTGTCGCTGAACTACCCCGGCTTCTACCAGCCCGTCACCAGCCAGGCCGCGTGGTCGACCCTGATGTTCAACCAGAGCTTCGTGAGCAATGAGTCGTCATGGCAGAGCTTGGTGGACGGCATCTACGTTACCAACAGCACCCTTGGCCTCGGCCGCTACAGTCAGCTGGTGGGTCTGCCCGAGGTGAAGGACGTGTGGCCCGGAATGATGATCTGGCTGCTCGTTATCATCGGCGCCGTCCTCGTACTGACGCAGCTGGGGTTCCTTGTCCGTTGGGTGTACCGCTACATCAGGAGCATCCCAGAGGAAGATCTCCGATCCAAGAACCTACCGTTCTCCCTCGGAAACATCGTTAGGATCGCGCTGAACTTCTTCTTGCTACCCCTGATCACCTTGTCGATATTCCAGCTTGCCGTTGCGGGCGACTCACCAGCATATTCGGTTGCGCTAGCTGCTATTACCTTGGTGATAGTACTAGCCTTTTCCGGGTGGCTCCTCCGCATCATATCCCGAGCGAAACCTCGATCCGAACTTTTCGACGACCTGTCGACCGTGCTCACCTATGGGCCTTTGTACAACACATACACCGACGAGGCTGCGGGATTCGCCCTGGTGCCGCTTTTTCTGGGCCTATTGCGAGGCATTGCCATCGGTGGCATTCAGACGTCTGGCACCGCTCAGATTGCGATCCTGGCGACCGCCGAGGTTGTCCAGATCCTAACGTTGATCTATTTCCGACCGTTCCACTACGGGACATCCATGAACGCCTATCACTCACTATTCTCGATCATTCGACTGATAACGATCCTGCTCATGGTTACCTTCGCACCCTCGTTGGGCGTAACGGAAGGACCCAAAGGATGGATCGGTTATGTGATCCTTGGGATTCACGGGTGTGTGATAGTGTTTGGATTCTTCCTGAATGCGATTCAAACCGTGGTCGAGGTCGTCGCGCGACTCCTTGGCGCTGGAGGGGATGATATCCAAGGTCTCACACGAGGAGGCCTGTCCAAGATCTTCGGGATGCGCCAGCTCTCGAGGCGCATGTCTCGGCGCCACCACGGACCATCCCGACAAAGCCAACTCTCAACGGCCGCGATGCTCGACGCGGACCGGTCTTCAAAGCAGGGCTACATAATGCCTAGTGGACGAGTACGGAGCGGGTCCGCTGCCAGTCTCGGCGCCCTCATGAATAAACATCAGAGGTCATCGTCGGTAGCTGATAGCCTCGATCTCTTCTCCGGGCCCCCGCCCAGCTCCTTTACACCGACAACACCAGGGGAGGCGAGTCAGTTCTCGTTCCTCCCGTCGCCAACCTCTGCGACTCGCCCCCCGCCGGCGATAACTTCGGAGGCGTCAGACCCGTACTACCGGCCGCCGAGGAAGAGGCGCGGGACGAACACGGGGGAGTCGGTGGGCAGCCTCACCAACCGCGCGTCGATCGCGGATTCTAACCGCCTGAGCCAAAGCGGGGCCGGGCTAATAGGGGACCCGGGCGACATCGGCGCGGGACTATCACGGGGCGCGACGCCAGCGCTACACGGGCCCGCGCTACCAATCAACCTGGCGCCCAGGACGGACTACTCCACGCGAGAGGTGGACTTCTACTACGGCGTCCGCGGGCCCGCCCTAAACTCGGAGCGGCCGGGGAGGAAACTCGGCACGGGGCCCGCGGACCCTACCGGCCCCGTCGCGACGGCGCAGGGGTGGCTCAGGGGCCTCTTCACCGGGAAGACGAAGGAGAAGGGCAAGGGGTTCGAGGTCGTGAGGAGCGCGAGGATGCCGCCGGCCATGAAGATGCCCGGGGCGTACGGCGACGACCCCGGGGCGGAGGGCAGCCCCGTCGCGATGTCGAACCTCCGGAACGGGCCTCCTGAGTCGGACGACGATGACGACGACACGCCGGCTAAGAGGAAGCAGGGACCGCCAAAGTCCCCCGCGTTGCTGGACGAGGAGGGCCAGCCGCGGAATCTAGACGCTGACGGCGGACTCGACCTCGACGTGCCGGAGATACCCCGGAAGAGCTCAAAGCGGAACTCGGGCGCAGAATTCTCGCAAGCCCCCTCCCTAAACCTCGTACCCCCCGGCTCCCCCCCGCGAGGCGACGACCAGCCCGCGGTCTCCCGCCTCCCCTTCGACCGCACCGGCAGCCTGACGCACCAGTCGTCCCTCTCGTCCACGGGCACCGGCGACGACCTGACGCAGATTGACCTGCATGCCGGCGACGAGAGGCCGACGAGCGGGGTGGTGCCGCAGCATAGCCCCGCGCAGGTGGTGCCGGACCGGGAGGTTGATCTGCTGGGGAGCTCAGCGGAGGTGCTGGATGCGCAGTATGCCTCTAGCCAGGGGTCCGGGAAGAGGTCGGCTTCTTCGTGAGGGGCGGGTCGTCTGGACCCATTGGGGGGTCTGCGCCGCGGATTGTAGCGGCTTCCGGAGTTCGAGTGTGCCCCTCGGCCTGCATCCTCCGAAAAACAAAAAACCGGAACCCCTGCCCATAAATCCCGACTAATTCACCAACCGCCATATTCCAACTAATACCAACCCAAGAACCTCCAGAAGCCCCCAGGGTAAAAAGCCGGAGAGTCGGGAACGGACCAGGGAAATACATATATATATCAAGGCCATCAAGCCTCCTTTTTCATTTCACATCTTTTGTGTTTCTGATTTTTCTTGCAAAGCGGGGAGAAAAACGGTTGTTTTATCGCATTTTGCTTTTAGGAAAAAAAGATGTTTGGGAGACGGGTTGTCACTTACTTGGGCGGGGGCCCTTTTTCTCTTGTTCTGGCCGGTTTGCCTCCCCCCCTTAACTGTTCGATTTAATGTAACCTATTTCTTCTTGGTCTTCAACTTCACGACGTAATGGCTTATGAATATACAAGTTAAAAACTCTCCCTCTCCCCGCTGGGTCAGATTAAGCGGTCTCATAAACTATTGGCAGCTCTTCACGGTTACACTGGGAAAGCAGACATGTTCCGGAATCAAGTTGATGTGATTTAGTCCTAACGATAGTATCCTTCCCAGCGCCGAGCATGAATAAAAAGAAGAAAAGACAATACCCTTGCTACCCCCGATGCACCCCTGAATAAAAAGAGGAGACAACACGAGGTGCTGCCCCTGATGCAGATACCATGAAGGCAAAAACGAGCCAAACGAGAGATGGACGAGGAAAATAATCTCCTGAGGGTATCAAAAGATGGTCAAAGACAACCCTGGAACGCCCTGAAATGCTGCGGGTCAAAACTCAATGCTGGAACATGGAAAGAGAGAAAAGAAGGCAGAGCACGAGGCTATCCTCAGACTGATTTTTGGGATCCGGTTCGAGCAGGCGGATACCGCCCGCGGAGCGCCTAACCGGTGAAAAACGAAAGTGTGGGTGGTTGGCGGATGGTTTGGTTGTAGTGGAGGTGGTCGGTAGGTGTGTGTGTTACCAGGTCGTTGGCCCAGACTCAGTCTTCCCAAATCGTCTCGAGATCGATGTCGCCACGGCGCTCAGCACCGCAGACACTCCACCTCTTGCGCTTGTCCCGCGATCCGAAGCCAAGCGTTCGTCCGCGGGGCGGGAGGTCGATGCTGCTCCGTGACTTGGAATCCGAGTCGGAGCCCTCTTCCGCGCCCTCGGCGGCCTCGGCGTCAGCCTTTAGACGGGCGATCCTCTCAGCCTCCAGCGCGGCCTCCTCGGCGTCTGGTGTGTCCGGTATCGTCTCGAGGCTGGAGATGCTTGGGCTCCTGGACCGGGCGGAAGTCGGTGTCGATGATACGGACGAAGACGCCAACGAGGAGAGGGAGCCATATCCCCCAGGGTACGAGTCGGCCGATCTGTACGATGGTGAAGAGGGAATCGGCATGGCATTGCTGGGGCTGTAGTGCCTAAACGGGGACGCGGGCTGTCGGTGGCGGGATACCGTGAGTTGCGGAGACGCGGCTAGGCCTGGCGAGCTGCCGTCTTCTGAGATCTTCCGCTCGGATTCGTCGAGAACAGTCATGCGAATCGGAGAGTCGGGAGGGAACGCCTCGTCGGCGACTTTGCGGGGCGGCCGCACCCTATTCGGCGAGCCCGGCGAACGCGACGGACTGACGGGCCGCAGCTGGGGAGAAGGGTACAGGATACGACCGGCGCCATTGACTCCCGGCATGCTTTGTGTTCTCGAGAGGGGAAGGGTCAGAGACGCGGCGGATCGTGATCTCGTATGCAGGCTGCCTCCGGAGAGGGGGGAGGTGGTTCGAGGGCGGTATGGGAAGGGCGCGGCAGAGGAACTATGCCAGGAAGGCGACTTCGGGGACACGGGCGTGGGATCGGTGGATCGACGTAGTGCCTGGAGCCGCACGAGGCCATCGTCATCGCTTGTTGGACCGGTAGGATTGTGTATGCGGAGGTTGGGCAGGGGAGAGGACCGGAACTCCTCCATTCGTTCCGTCTCCGGCACAGGCTCCATTTTGGCGGTCGGGGTGTGTTCGGGCGAGGGCCGATGCTCAGTATCCCACGGAGACCATAGGGTCGTTGGGTTCACGATTCTCGTGGGGATGAAACGCGCGTCTTGTATAATGGCGTCCGAATCCGTGGGGTGTCGCGAAAGTGGGCGGGGACAGGCTGGGTCGTATGACAGGCAGGGAGCTGACGGGTGTCTCAAGTTGGCGGATGTCTGAAGTTGACGGACCGCGGAGGCGCCGAGAAACCGTGGAACCGGGACCCGACGCAGATGAATCTCAAGTCTCGTTTCCGCCTAGCTAGATGGCCCTAGATTGTGCTCTGCTCGTTGCTCGGATGCGTTCGCCAGGCGAGACTGAGGCTGGCGAACTGGTCTCGCTTGTCGCGATGCTGGGGTCGAGAAAGTTCGATCGGCGAGTGGCTGGTTTCAGGGGCGACGTCGATATGTACGCGGTAAGGGGTCCGAGACGATGGGCTCGTGAGGGATGCAGTCACCTGCCCCAGGACAATCTGGAGTGTTGGTGGCCTGGTGAGAAAGGAAAGCGCGCCCTTTGAGGACGAAGAAATAGGAAGGAGGGTTGGGGCCGGGGGGGATGGAAGGTGTGGTTGGATTTGGACACGCGGGTGAGCCAAAGTGCAGGGGGCATCCCCGAGTTGTAAGGACCAGCTGGATGAGGTCCAATTTCTTGGGAACGAGGCCGCCCCGCTGTACCGAGTACAATCAGGATGCCAGGGATCCATGCCGATATTACTGGGTCAGCCGGGCGCGTTGGCGGGACGGCGGCAAAACATGCTCATCCAAACGGCCCAAGCAAGGGCCGACCGAAAGGGAAACGCCATGCGTCGCGCACAAGGTATCGAGTACGCGTGAGCTCCCCGGCGACAGGATGACGGCTGTTTTGCGTCTGCGGTCCGGGGAAGGCACGATGGCGGTTGAGTGGGCCGGGCAGTTCTAGCGCAGCTGGTGTAGGCGGGACCGGGAATACGCTAGCGTTGCAAATCCAGAGACTCGATGTACTTGGTACTTGGTAACACTTGGCCGCCCATCGCACCTTCCTCGCCTTCGTGCGGAAGGATGCCAGCACTTTGCTGAAGGAAATCGCGAGTCGAGGCCATTCATGTTTTACAAGATGGAAAGAGAATTTGGATTGTCAAGGGGAGATGGCTCGTGGCGAGGCATGAGCCATCGCAGTATCGGCATCGCCAGCCCGGGGGCTGACCTGAAGGAGAAACGATGGTCCCTCTGACGATTTACGAGGTAATGACCGCCTGCCTCATCCGCAAAAGGCCAGTCAGGGTCTCACGCTAGTGATCCTGGCTGCCGCAGATCTCCGCCCAGAGACTCGCACCAATTAGACCGAATCGAGCGGCGCTCGCCGCGACAACTCGGCGGCGCCGGTTGGCCAGGGCATCACCGCCATCCACGTGCTGGGATCTTTTGGTGCGGCACGACCCAGGGGCGAGCTCTAGCTCCGAAACCTGATAGGTGCCCTGGCTGGCCGGCGACAAGCACGGCTCGCCTGTGATGGCTGCGGTCCTGCGCGCAGCTGGCTCGTATTGGCGTCGATCCGTGTCTGCATGCAGGACGAGCGAGCGGTCTGCGGATTAAGCTTTTCGACGCGACTCCCTGGCAGGGGCCCGATGGGTCTCCATGCAGGGCAACTCGATGAGGCGGCATTCTCGAGCCAACGGGCCGCCCTCCACCGCCCCGTTTGCAGGGCCCTCGCCGATTGCCTGCATCCAACGGGATGGATGACCCGGTGACGACCGTGGGCTGACCATGGAAATCACATCCCGAACCACATGACGACGGCGAGCGGGACGGGTCACCCCTTGTCTCGACTTGCCGTGCGCGACTCTCTGAACTCGTCACCTCCGGTTCATTCCTAGCGCTGTTAACTATTGATTCTTGTCGCAGAGTGTCTCCCGTTTGGACGGAGGGAGACCGGCTGCTGGCATGTCACACCAGGCGAGGCGCATCCGTCAGCGCGCCCTGACTGGGCCCTGTGTTGTTTGCTTCCCTGGCCGTCTCGAGACCTGTTTTGATGACGGCCGCCCGCCCTGGATCGCGAACCCAAACGCGATCGAGAGACCTCTGGGCACGCCGGATGCGAACGAGGCACTAATATTATTTCTGCCAAGACACGAACATGTGCCCGATCCCAACCTGACCCGATGTTTCGTTTTGTCGGCAGCCACTTCCCCACTCTGACTGATGCAAACGCCACGATCACCAATGGATCAAGAACCAAGACGGCACGAAACACCGAAACAGACACTCAGCGCCCGGCGCTCCGACGCCGTCCTGACTATCATCCCTGCGCATCACCACTGCTCACGAGCGGACCTCCGCCTCGTCCCGCCGCCGCGCAAGCCTCAACTCCCCAAATTCGCCGCGCCGCTTTGCGGTAGTACAGGCTAGTGGCACTCGGACCTAGCCCAGGTCCTGCCGTTCGGCCTAGAGGCGGGACGGAGTTTTCCTTCTTAGTGCGACGCCACGTGGGTTTTGGTGTCGGGGATTTATCTGGATCTGTTTGAAGGCAGTTTCGTTTATGGGAGTGACACGCCTAAAGTTGAACCGGTTTGCCATGTCTTCACTCTAACAAAGGCCGTCTTCATCTAGCCCCGCGGTGATGCCGTCTCAAGGCAAAGTTCCCCAACGGGTCGTACATGTACATGACACCCACTGACCGAAGAGGCCAAGTTGTATACCTGCATATCACGTTTCTATAGCTCACAAATCTTACAACTTGGACTCGCCCTTCCCGCCCGCCAGGCCCTTTGCAATCTCCCCCGTGAACAGGAAGTCGGGATACTTCATAGTGCTGTCCACCCCGGGCCCGCCCGCACCCCCCATCCTCCACGAGCCCCCGTCCACGACCAACACATGCCCGTTGACGTAGCTCCCCGCGTCGCTGAACAGATACACCGTCGCGTCGGCAATGTCCCGCACCTCGCCGGACCTCCCGCCTGGGACCTTCTTCCCGAACTCGTCGGCCGAGACGTTGCTCAGCCGCGCCATCCCCTCGGTGTTGGCGATGGGCCCCGGCGCGATGACGTTGCTCGTGAGCCCGAAGGGCCCGTACTCGAGCGCGACGGACGTCATGAGCGAGTCGACGCCCGCCTTGGCGGCCGCCACGTGCGCCTGGAGGGGCATGCCGGTGTAGTGGAAGGTGGCGGACACGGCGAGGACGCGACCGCCCGTGAGGCCGTTGGAGCTGGGGTGCGGGTTGCGCTTGGCGGAGGCGACGAGGTGGGGGATGGAGGCCTTTACGGTGTTGAAGGTGCCGAGGACGTCGATGTCGATGACGGACTTGAAGGCTGGGGTGTGTTAGTTGGGGGCGCTCGGGGAGGGGGGTGTGGGGGTGTGTTTTACCGTTTGCGCTCATGCCTGATAGGGGCACGACGAAGTTGCCCGCCGCTCCGGCTCTGGGGAGACGTTAGCACCTGTCTGGGATGAGCCCGGGGACGGGACTTACATGACAAAGTCTATGGCGCCCAGCTCCTTTGCACACCGCTCCACCGCGTTGGCAACACTTTCATACTGCGCATCACATGCGAATTAGCGACGATTTCCCCAGACATCCGAAAGACAAGTCACGGGGTTCACTCACACTCCTCACATCGCACCCCCCGATCCCAATAACCCGGGCCCCCTTCCTCGCCGTGGCGATGTCCTTGGCCGCCTTCTCCGTCTTCTCGACGTTGCGCCCGATGATGCACGCGTTGGCGCCGAGGCGGACCAGGGCTCTCGTCTGCGCGCTGCAGATGGTGCCCGCGCCGCCCGTGACCAGGACTACGCGGTCATCTAGGTTCGTGTGAGTAAGAGATAAGCCGGTGGCGACTCGGACCTTAGATGGGCGAGAGTAGGGGGGTTCGTACTGAAGAGGCCGTCCCTCCAGGTTGGGCTTAGATACTCGGATTCGGGGATAGACATTGTCTGCTTGCAAAAGTCGCTGCTTTGACTTGCTTGCTTGGTGTGGTGTGACTGCTCGGTGTATCCAGGGGAAGTCAGGTACTACGACGTGTGTGAGCACAGGTTATTCGGCTCTGCGGGTCCGATGAGAAACGATGCCGTGAGATAGAGGTGCGTGTGTGGGGGAGTTGGCCAAGTGAGTCTTTCCGAGTCTTATATCCAGCTCATGCCGAGCTCCCCGGATCCACTGGCCCCAGTTCCCCAGTTCTCGACCCCGTATAAACCTCCCATTCAGGTAAGAGCCTCGGCACGATGCTGCTGACTAATTGGAAGGGAACCATCGGCACCAGCATGTCGGTACCCACTCATATTTCTGCCTTGGGAACCAGGCCTAGCGTCTGACATCAAGCACCCACCGAATTACGTAGCCAGCTCCCAATCGCACCACCAGCCAGGCAAGCTCTCACCCCGCGCGAGTCCCGCACCGGGCACAACCACACCACCACATCATCCACGCAAGGTTGCAAGGCACCAACGGGCACTCGACGAAATTCAAGCTCCAGACTTCCCTTATCAGGTTGTTTTCTCCGCCTGAATACCATCCGACGAAAACATCAAACGACCGATTCGCGCCGAAACGACACCGATTGAAGTCGCAAGTCGCCCATTTCCTCGACGAGCTTCCAGAGAGCGAGATTTCCCGAGTTACGAAGACAACACACACCCGCGCCAAGTCAAGATGGCGTGCAAGAAGGTCTCGGCCCTCAAGTTCGTGGGCACCGTCTCGGTGGGCCTACTGACGGTATGCAATCCCCCAAGACCTCCCCCGCCATCCCACCCTCTCTCAATACTAACATCCCTCCCACCAGGGCGCCTCATACACCCTCACAACCATCACGGCCCCCGCCCTCCTCACCCTCCCCTCCGCCGCCACCGCCTCGCAAGCCCTCGCGACCCTCACGGCAACGGCCTCAACCCACCTGACCACGCTCTCCGCCCTCTCCTCCTCCGCCTTCGCCCTAGCCTACGCCCTCTCCCCGCAGCCCTCCCGCCACCCCTACCTCCTCTACACCTCCCTCCTCTCAGCCCTTACCGTCTTCGCGCCCGCCCTCGCGCCGTTGGTCCTCGGCTCCGCGCCCCGCCCCGCACAGCCAAGGTCCGCGCCCGCGTCGCCCAAGAAGAAGGTCCGCGCCATGGAGGCCAGCTACGAGGTCCTGGGCGACGCGCCGTCCGAGAGCACCTCCGTCAGCGGGGAGGCGGAGGAGGAGCCCGCCGCGGGCGAGGCGCAGAACGGGGAGGAGGTCGGGGCCGAGGTCGCGGACTTTGTGAGGGGGAGGATCGTGCAGACGGGGCTTGCGGCGGCTGGGTTCGCGATCTCGGTTGTGGGGATCTGGGGGGATGGCGTGCAGAAGGTTCTGCAGCACGAGACGGTCTTGTTTGGGGTGTAAGGGGGTCGGTCACCTGATGCGATCTTGTTGACATGAGATGATGGGATTGGGGCGGCGTGTGATCTTCCCTCTTGGTCGTTTTTTGCCCCAAAGTTTGTTTCCACTCATCTGTTCTCTTGTTTCCCTCGCTATGTTGGTCCTTGGACGGACGGCGTAGAGTTGTGGACGAGCGGATATACATCAGATGTACCAACAAGGTGTCCGAAAAGGCCGAGGCCAGAAAGTAGGAGAAATATAATACTCTCTTTTTCAACCGTACTGGGCCTCACGTGCGTGAGCGGTGATGGCCCACGTCTCCTTGCGCCGATTCTCGGATAGTTTCCCCTCTGCCCACGGCTTAGTGAAAGAAAACGGTGGATTATATAAAGTATTAGGGGTATATATCATTATTCCTGTCGCCCGACGAGGGAGACCAGTCGTGTATATCAGCTCGAAATCAACATGTCATACGAAAATGCCCCCTTGCGCTTCCATTCGTGATAAGAGACCCGGAAAAAGATGCTGTTTGGGGTCCATCATTACCATGTCGACTTCCCAGATACGAAACCCGATACGCTCAAAAGATCATCACACGGCGTTACTGCCGAGTCTAAACCCACTACACCCGCCGCGCTTCATCTCAGCTTCATCGCCTTGAGAAGATCGCGCCTGTGCGAAAGGGCCCGGATCTTCTTTCCGTAGATGTCTAGACGCCCCAGTATCAGCTCAAGCGTTTATAAAAAAAAAAAAAAAAAAAAAAAAAAAAAAA
>JAGFNX010000454.1:0-131178 GCA_017657125.1 Scopulariopsis brevicaulis
TGTTATACCCATTCCTCGCTGTATCAAACACCACCCTTGCAAGTCCGGGTCCCCTCCGCCCTGCTCTCGCAAACCCCGGATCCGCCCGTGTGATGCATGCCGTGCCTGGTAACGACGGCCGTCACGACCAAGTACCCCAGGCCAAGCTGAATCTAGTACGAGCTTCCAGGCCGGGTATCTGCAGAACCGCGAGCCAGCGCGTTCCCTTGGCCAGGGAAAGCAAAAACAAACCATGAAAGAGGACCCTCCGAGGTTCGATGCGACTGCGACCGCGACGTAGTCACGACTTCGAGGCCCAGGTTAGCCGAAACAGGTTGTAGTATTCATAAACGATCGTGACGTCCGTGACCGTGGCCACCCAGACTCCCCATACTGCACCGTACTTGTTTGTACAAACCACAAGCCCAACCAGGGCCAAAAGCACCCATCCAAACGCCGAAAATTCCCAACCACATCCGAAAAGAGATAACAAGTCCTCTCTGCCTTCTCAAGCAACCCTCACCTCCCCCTGCCCCAACCCCTGGCCCCTCCTCACCCTCCCCCCAACAAACCCCCTCCGATTCCTCCCCGTCCTCCCCCGCCCAAGCCAATTCAGCTTCAACAACCGACAAAGCTCCTCCATCTTCTCGTCCCCGCTCATCTCCCCCTCCCTCTCCTCCTCCCTTCCCTCACCCTCCTCCTCCTGAGGCACAACAGACCCAACGCTAGCAAGAACACTCATACACTGCAGCATCCTCCCCGCCAGCTCCGCAACCTGCTTCGAGTCCTCCGCGTTCTGCTCCCGGCCCCTCGCCCCCGCCCCCTCGCCCAGCGCCTGCAGGCTACTCGGCGTAAACGGCCTGGCCCCCTCCGACCCGTACGACACGTTGCTCGCCGCCCTGTTCCTCCCCTCCTCGTCTAGGAGCGTCGTGGCGTTGGAGTTGTAGCTCCGCAGCGAGGGGTTCACGCTCGCCGCCGTCCCGGTGTGCGTCAGCGTCGCGAGCGAGTCGGACGGGCTGATGGAGAAGGCGGTGGCCTCGGGGGGCGGGGAGGCGAGAGCCATGGACGCGAGAGACGAGGGGAGGAACTCGAGGGATAGCCGCGAGAAGATGGCGCGCAGCGTCTCGTAGCGGGGGAGGATGACGATGTCGCGGTAGGCGTTCAGCACCAGCCCCCGCACGTCGACGGGCTTCCCCTGCACCTGCCCCTCCGCCCCCCAAAAGTCCCGCGCCTTATCCGGCGTCAGCAGCGTGCCGCACCCCGCGAACTCGAGGTCCAGCGGCAGGAACACCGCCTGCATGTAGGGCAGTATAACCGTAAACGTGACCATCCAGAGCTCCACGAGCGCGGGTATGACCCTCTCCTCGGGCGTCTTCCTCAGTGCGCGGTCCAGCGACGAGAAGCCCGTGCCGAGCAGGTCGCGCACGTCGTCGAGGATGATGCTGGGGGAGCGCCGCTGGATGCAGTACTGGATGTGGACGAGCACGACGCGGTTGAAGTCCTCGACGGGGAGGCGGAGGTCCTCGCCCTCGAAGACAACGAGCATCTTGGCCTTCAGGAAGGGCCACGCGTCGTCGTAGGACATGCTGCTGAGCCCGTACTTACCGGGCTCCAGCGGCTCGAGGAACGTCGTAGAGGCGGAGTGGGACCCGAAAGAACCTGGTTCCGCGGCGAAGATGGACTCCGCGTCGCCGCGGTCGGGCCGCTCGTCCCGCTTCTTGTCGCGCCGGCCCCCGTGCCGGAGGTCCAGACCGCCAATTGACTTGGGAAACGCGGTCGTGTTGGGCCCCGGACTCGGGGGCAGGGCGAGGTTGTAAAGGCTGCTGAGCCCGTGGGACTCTGGCGCCTTGAAGCTGCTCGACCCCGATGCGAGGTTATACTCCTCCTTGAGCTTATTCTTCTGCCTCGACAAAAAGTGGTGCTTCTTCTCCTTCTCCCGCACCTCCTTCTCCGCCGGCGCGTCCATCGGCCTTATCGTCGCCGATGACGAGTTCCCGTGCGTGTAAAGCGACGAAGCTGCCGAGTCCACCAAACTCGACGTGCTGAAATTCGCGCGCTGAAGCGCCGAGAGCGCGGAGCCTATCTTCCCGGGGCTGGGAAGCGGCTTCTCGTCCGTCTCGCCCTTGGTGCTAATCTTCCTCGGCCTCGAAAACAGCCTTCCCTTTGACTTTTCCTTCGCCGGCTTCTCGGGCGCGGGCGGCTGCTGCTGCTGCTGCTGCTGCTGTTGGGGCGGGTGAGAGGGCGACGTGGGCCCGGACCGGGAAAAGACGGCGTTCGCGGCGGTCGTTGCGGCGGCGGAGTGGCTACCCATGAGGCCGTTGCGGTACCCCTGACTCGAGAAGCCGCTCTCGCGCGGGGCGCTCGCCTCGGTCAAGCTGACGAGCGGCGGGCTGAGCGGGTCTCTCTCTCTCCCCGCGCTGCTGCTGGAACTGGCGCCGCCTTTGCGCTGCGAGCCTTTCGTCTCGGAGGAGTTGTCGTGGTTCGGGACCGTCTGGGAGCGCTGCCGGGAGTGCTGGCTCGCCTGCTTGTGCGTGAGGACCGCGGCCTGCGCGGCGATCTGGCTCGCCGACGGCGACCGGTTGCCTGTGGACCCCTGCCCCGCCTGCGCCATGCCTATCTGGGACGGTGTGGAGGCGGAGGGGAGCGACGGCTCGAAGCGTCCCTGCGAGGTCTTCCTGCCGTGGCTCCTCCGCGAGTCGGGCGACGCGGATATCGGGGCGGGCGCGAGGAGCGGCGACGGGAGGTCCGTGAGCGCGGGAGACTTTGGGGTCGGACGCGAGAAGTTCTGGAGGCTGCCGGTGCTGGAGTTTGGGTGCGTGTAGGGCGATGGCGGGGGCTGGAGGGCGTAGGCGCTGGAGAGGGAGCTCGTCGAGGGGTGCTGCCGCGGTTTGTTTGTGCTGAGGCGCCTCGTGTCGTCGGGCCGGGGCTGGTCCGCAGTCGCAGTAGCAGTCGGGATGGGGGGTGGCTGGCGCGACGGGGCGGGTGTAGCGTTGGGCGACAGGGGGGAGAAGCTGCCCGGGGCGCGCGGGGGTCGTGGCGGGGGGTGCATCGTCGCCTCGGGCCGCTCTTTGCGGTCGCGTTCTTCGGGCTCGTGATGGGCTTATTTCTCTATTCCATGGCTATAGTCGAGATGGGACCGGATATGGGATGGCTTCGAGTCCTCTTCGTAGGGTTCGTGGGCAGTCGACTGGGATCGTCCGTGTAGCGTATCGAGGCCTTGTCTGTGGAGGTGTGCGGGGTGTCCCGAGTCTCGATTTCGTCACAGTGTCGGACCAGCGACGGATAAGAAGAGGGAAAAGTTTAGAAGGGCGTGGCGATGCAAACGAGATAGAAGAGGAGTCGTCCCCGGTTTGATAACGCAGTTGGGACGGCGAGCAAACGGCGGGCGCGTGGCGACCATCTATCTCAGACACAGGGCCCAGTGCCGCCTGGAAACCAGGCCGGCTGGCATGTGGGCTTGGCGGGCTGTGGCCCCGATGATGTGAGACGCAGCGCACTGGGCGCCCAAAGTCACTGCCCCGGGGCGCAGTCCCGATACGAGGGGGAGCTCGGGAGTCGGCAGGCATTTGCCACGCTGCACTGTAACGCTTCGAACATTCTCTTGGGGCGGAGTCCCCCGTCTAGCACCTGTTTATGCGCATTCTGGAAGCATTTCTGGCCCACATGGCACTTGGATCTACGATGGAACGATGGGATCTGTGCATTGCATTGCAAGCTAGATCAGACTAACTCTTCTCCTGCTTGTCATACGAGGTATTAGTTCATATACATGTAGCTGCGCCCATGGGCGACTCTACAGGCGCCAGGGAGAGCCAGTGTTGGCGGCAACAAGTCCGCTTGTCAGATGATTTCATAAATTTCCCAGTCCTTGGCTAGCCACAAATTTCCGTGTCCTTCCCATGACCAAGGGGTAACATTGTGAGTGCAACGGGCAATACCGACACGCCGGTGCCCCCAGCTCGTGGTACCGTTCTGGGGTCCAACTCGGTGACGCTGCTCGATTTACCCCGCCCTGAAAGTGGACCCCGCAAAAGCCCCGCGCAACCCTCACCTCACCTCCCCAAACACGCCCGAGACCAATCCTGCCTCTCGCAGCCACGACACCAACCGTCTAACAACCACCAAATAACCCAGCGACTCTTCGACCTTCTCCCAACCCCCTTTATATTCCTTGACAATCTGTCGCCTTCAATACCGTCCAACGACCCCTCGACAACGACCACCAAAAATGCCAGCCCTCTCCGCAGCCTACACCTCCCCCACAAGCACCCCCTTCACCAAATCCCACGACCTCTCCCCCGCCGAACACGCCCCCTACCTCATCTCTCTGCGCTCCGCCGTCGCGGCGCTGCAGGACGACGTCAACCGGGAGCTGACGGCGCGGATGGAGGAGGACAAGGCGCGGGAGGGCAAGGCGGAGGAGGTGAGGGAGGAGGAGAACTACGGGGAGGAGGTTGTCGAGGAGGAGTGAGCTTGTCTTGGACCTGAACAGTGTGGATGGGCGGAGGATATACGTCAACGCGGGCTGGGGGTGGCTGGGTGGGGTTGCACGGGGCGAGACCTGCATTCTTCGACGCACCGATCCGATCGCAAAGATTATATTCGAAGAGCGACGCATCCGAACATCAAAACACCAAACAGCCGAACGCTAATGCATCACCTACGCCGCCCTCCCCCAACCACCAGCCCTCACACCGTCCCTCCTCCCCACACACCCATAATGCACCACCCCATCATCCGGCAAGACACTAACCACGCTCCCCCCCAACCTCTTATGACAAACCCCACACAACCTCTCCTCCGTAACCACCACCCTCCTGTTCCTCCCCCCAACGCCCTTGTCCCCCAGCAGAAGCCTCGCCTGGCTGGCAATCAGCTCCGTGGCCCTCAGCCCGGCAACCACGCGGCTCTCGTTGACGGCCGAGGTCGCGGAGCGGAGGCGGCCCCGGAAGTAGGATTCGAGGTCGCGGACGGGGTGCGTGTCGGGGATGAGGGAGAGGGTTGAGGAGGCGGGGAGGCGGGAGCCGTGGCGGGAGAGGAGGGCGATGGCCGGCTCGATATTCGGGGTGTGCGGTGGGTGAGGCGTAAGGTAGAGGGATAGGAGGGTGTGGTAGATGGAGGGAGGGGCCTCCTCATCGTCTTCGCCCGTGGGATCGGCCTGTTCTTGTGGGCTCGTGTCCTGGGACTTGTGGACTTGGTTGCAATATCTGGTATTGTTAGCGGGAGTACATTATAATAGACGGCTTGACGGCTTGGAACTCACTCTTCTGCCCTGGCGTAGTCCTCCATCTTGAACACGTAAATCTCCAGCGCCTGCTTGTGCTGCCCCATGAGGAACAGAATCACCGCCTGCGCCTGGTAAAACGACGGATCTGCCCAGCCATTAGTCACTTTCCTTGAAGCCTCCCCTTCCAAGAAGGATTGTACTCACCATCCCGCGGCACCATGCCAAACGCCCTGCTGAGGCTATACTGCCTGCTCGACCTCAAAAACGCGATAAACCTCTCCATAACCCCATCCCACCCCTCCCCTCTCGGCTCCCTCTTCAGCCTCTCAACCATCAGCTCCACGAGCCGGTTATGGAACTCCGGCGTCAAATCATTCAGCTCCGAGATGACGTGGCTGAGATACCGCTCCTCCAGCGCAGGATCAATACCCGCTAGGTAAGCAGCTACCCGATCCCTAGGCAGACTCTCCGCATTCTCCGTATCCCCCACAAACACCTCCATCGCGAGGTCAGGATCAGCCTTGAGCACCCACTCCGCATACTCAAACACGAGCTCAATCTCCCCCGGCGGCAAACTCTGCAAGTACGCCACCGTCCTCCTCGGCCCGTGCAGCCCCGGCGCCTCCTCATCCGCCTCTCCTCTCTCCCCGAACTTCCTGAGCAGAGCCAGCGCCCGCCCGTGGAGCTTCTTCCCGTGGAAGAAGTCGACAAGCTCGTTGAACCTGCTGCTCGCGAGCAGCTTCTCGCCTACGACGCCCGGGTCGCAGAAGTTGGGTATGCGGAAGAGAGAGCCGGCGAGCGAGGGGTGCGAGAACATGTAGGCGCGGAACAGCGTCGTGTCGACGAGCGAGAAGGTCCGGCGGACCTGCTCCTCCAGTTCCTTCTCCTCTACGTCGTCGCCCGCAGCGGTGGAAAGGAAGCGCCGGAGGGCGTCGGAGGTGGTCTTGTTCTCGCGCGGCTTGAGGTGCCCCGTCGACGGGTCAATGACGCGCTGGAGGCGGGCGCGGGTCCCGGCGAGGTAGCTGTTCAGTTCGAGGACCGCGTTCTTGAGGTCCTTGCCTTCTAGGGGCTTGTCACCCTGGGGCTGGGCCTTTACGCTCGCCGCCTCGTCGCTGCTGTCTGCAGTATCCTTTTTAGTAGACTTTACGGAAGCGGTGTCGGAGAGGACTTTGCTGCGGCCCATGAACATGGAGACGAAGCCGCCCCCGCCTTTAGAGGGGGACGAGGGGTCCGTCTCTGGCTCCGGCGCCGCGGGCTCCTCCTCGGCATCCTTGGGCGCAGCCGGAACATCGTCCTCGGATTCCTCTGCCTCCTGCGTCTGCGCCTCCGCTGATAGCTCACCTGCGATCAGCGGCGGATAAAGCCTCAGCACCCGCTCAGGCGGCGCATGCACGTCCTCCTCGTTAAACAAGTCCAGTGACGCGCGGTACTTCTTCTGCTTGAACAGCACCTCCGCCTTGAGCATCTTTGTCTCGCGGAGGAACTCCGTCTTGTTCTGGAGTAGAGCGCCCTCCAGCATGTTCAGGACGCTGATGGCCTCGTCGTAGTGGCCCCCGTCGACGAGCTCCTGAACTTGCGAGTCGTAGTCAGCCGCGCCCATCTTCCAGACACAGCGCTCGCTGGATATGTGGAAGCCCTTGCCTGCGTGGGCGAGGGAAACGTTCGGTGGGGCAAAGTGCAGCTGTGCGGCACCGGGTAGAGAGATGGTCTGGAGCAGCGACAGCGTGTCGGGATTCCGGACGTCAAGGGTGCCCTTTGTCGGTGACTGTAAAGCTAGGATGTACGGGTAGGAGTAGCCGATAGACTCTGGGGCTGTGTGCCAGGGTATCTGCGCTTTGTCGAGGGGCTTTCCCTCGTCGGTGATGAACTGCGTGTTTATGTCCTTCGCGAGTAGTAGCTCCCCCTCGGCGAGCCTAGCCGATAGCGGCTTGGGTATGTAGCCCCCGAGACCCATGTACCCCATGCCAGCGGTGCTCACGGAGCCAAAGCGGCCACCCTGCGGGCCCCCAGGTCCCCCAAAGCCCCCGGAGCTTCCAATCTCGACGATGTCCCCGTCAACGACATTGACGAGACTATACCCCCCATTCATACCACACACAATCTTCGTCGCATTCGCCCACGTCAGCGTGCGTATAGTCTCCGAGAGCAGCACCTCCGTGACATCAGGACTGAGCTCGCTCGCATGCCAGCTCCACAGCAGCAGCCTCCTCTTAACAGCGACGGCCAGGCGGCTTATGATTTCCGGGATCCCCGTGGTGGGGTCCTTGATGATGTTCGACGTGACGGCGAAGCAGGATGCGTTCTTGGTGCGGGACAAGGTCTCGATGAGCTCGTGGGTCTGGAGGTCGTGGAGCGAGACGTGGTAGTTGGACAGCGAGACGAGGGTGTTGGCCTCCTTTATTATAGCCAGCTGCTCTATCGCGCGCGTCGAGAACTTTTCCACCTCGCGGAGGAGGTCCGTCGGCTTCTGGCGCGCGGCCTGCTGATGGTGGTGGTGGTTGGCGTCATCGTTCGGCTCGTCGGCGCCCTGGGGCTTCGTGTGGTTCGATCCGTTCACCGGCTCGGGAGGCGGATGGAGATCGTTGACGCGGTATATCCTCAATGACCCCGAGTTCAGTCCCACAAAGACTCGATCACCTGTACACACCAACGGTTAGGCGCCACCGGACAGCTCCTGGACGGACCAGAAACAAGGAAGCTTACCGTGGGCGAGGATCGTCTCGATCTTGGAGCGGTCCCGCGCCCTGAGCTCGATGATGGGTCGCGCTGTGAATGCGGAGAGCATGGCGGCGCCCGGCTCGGATCCCCGCTGTTAGCTGCCGCGGTGCTTCATGAGACAGAGTGGGTGTTTTGTTGGGCGTCGCGGGCTGTAAGTGAAGTCATCTGGGGTTGTTGTCGGCTGGCATGGGAGGGCGGTCTCGGGTGCCAGCTGCAGCCAAGATGCAGCGAGCTGGGGGCGCCCCGCTTACACATGCCTCTATATATGAATAATGGTTAACTGTATACGATTGGGACATCGCATAAACATGTCTTCCCTTCCTACCAACTTCAAACTTCAAGTCTGTAGTTTCATGATGGGTTTCACCGATCGCGGACGACATTGGAATCCGAGTAAAACAGTTGAATACCGATTCGGGAATATTGAAGGGTTCTATGATTCGTCAAATGGATATACTGGAGACAGCGTTACACGTTTACTACGCCTCCCCGTTGATCCAATCTCCATCACAGAGTGTCTCTCGCTCATACGAACGTGGGATGGATTATACCAGCTACTGATATTAGAGGGCCACTTCGGTCTTCTATCCACTCGTCCTCTAACCCCTTCTTCCAAGTCCGCCAGCCAGTCTTCTTGTCTGGTGAATGGAGGAACATGTGATCCGAGTCTTTCAAGGAAGGAGCATCCCAGGCTTTCCCCAAGCGTGCTGACCGTTGAGCGCCTCGCTGAACAAATCACGACAGCCCGAAATGGATCCGACGTAGCCTAGAACAACCCAACACCATACGTGATAACCTAACATCCCTCCTTCCATCAGACCAGTCTCACCCGGCTGCTTCTCGATCCTCGGTGCCTTCGTCCTTCCTCCCATCAACGTCGTCGAGTTAACCAAAGTACCTCCGTCAACAGGCCTTTCTCTCCGCCTTCGCTCCATGATAAACCCTACTTCTTCCATCCCTTCATGTTGATCCCATCCCACTTCGCTTACATTGCATAGCATCCGAGCATCTATACCTCTGGATCCATGTTGGTATCGTGTAGATGTCTCCGAACCGACGAACCGGCCCGCTAAGCCAAACCAGTTCCGGTGCCGTCGAGGTTCTATCCTTCCATTCTTCGAAGCCTCCTCCACAGGCTCGATCTCTCGTCTCTCCAGCGCCTTTCTCTATTCCCATCCTTTCTACCCTTAGCTTCCATCCACATGATTCGCTCATTTCATTTGCCTCCTCTTCCAACTTCTCGGGATGGTGACACTATTGCCACCATTGGCTTAGAGCCCAATCCTCTTCAACGCAAAGGACCACGGCAGCCCGTTCTCCCTGAGGGGCGCACTCGCGAGACCCCGCCCGGATATATCCCATTCGACGGGGCCTCAACCCACGACTCTGGATACGGCTCGTCGCCCGGGACGCCCTTTTGCCCCACTACTCCATCCCGGCCACCGAGAAGGCAAAGGGGACGAAACGGGTTCACTTCCAACTCTCTGGCCGACTAGCAGCCCACCACAGATTGGAGGCGCAGCCACTTTCACCAACCGTCAGAAGAGAATCCACCGAACACCGCTGTTTCCAGAGCCATCCCGAAGCACCCGGTAATACCATCCGCGTTCCTCTCCGACAGCAACCGCAGTCCTCTAAAGCCAAAGGACTCGAACGCGCTGAGGAGTCCCGGCCGTGGGAGCCTGAAATGTCCGGACCGTTTCATACCCCGGCGGGACGACAACTCGCCAATAGCGGAGAAATTTCGCACGAGCAAAAGCTATTCCTCGCTGACAGGGGCCGAGAGACTGAACAGACACCGTAGGGCTAGCGCTGATCCGTTCCGCCCGAGGTTGAGAGCCACCGTTCCGTCTGCCCTGCGCGTTTCGTCCCTGTCGAGGATTGAGGGCTCGACCCAGACACCGGCCGGTAGGTCTCGTCGGGCTATGCGAACAATGTAATGACACTGATCTTA
The DNA here is from genome assembly GCA_017657125.1 of Scopulariopsis brevicaulis. Classification (NCBI taxonomy): domain Eukaryota; kingdom Fungi; phylum Ascomycota; class Sordariomycetes; order Microascales; family Microascaceae; genus Scopulariopsis; species Scopulariopsis brevicaulis. The sequence goes on from JAGFNX010000454.1 coordinate 9,879, forward strand.
TGCTCACAGGAACGGTCATCTCAGCCACAGATCATGGTCCAGCCATCGGCGAACGTCAACCGAGCCACGGCACGGTCTGGTCTGTGGGTGGCCCCATCCCGAGCGTCGGCGCGGTTAACGATGGCCACGGGAGGTTCATCCACAGCGGGACAAATGCACGTCTTTTCCCGACATTGTACGCGGGTCGAGCGTCTAGGTCCGAAGACGACGATGAAACACACGAGAGTCGGCTGGCGTGCGCGCTTGACATTGACCAGGCCAGGAGGATCATTGCAACTGAGATTCCCGAGACACCAGGGCCTCCACCCCCGATAGCAGCTGTACCCCAGCGGCCGTCTTCTCGGGATGGACTGACCATCTGGAATGGGGTACAATGGGAGAATACCAGAAGCTTGAAAGGTTCATTATCTCCTGAGCTCTTGCTCCTGAGCACTGTCTAATTGGTTCTAGTGCCATCTGTGAGCCCTTCCATGCGCATCCTCCCTTCGACTCCTTTCAGGTATGCCTCTCAGACCCTTCTGGTATACCCAGACTAACCCGCTAGGGTCCTCGACGCGCGCAACCTCCGTGACGACTTCTACTGCTCCGTGCTCGCATACTCCCAAACTTGTGGCATCCTGGCTATGGGCCTCGGGAACATGCTGTACGGATGGACCGAGGAAAAGGGCGTCGCGCTCCTGAAATCGTGCCCCCCCGACTGCTGGATCTCGTCGGTCGACTTCTCCTCCGCCCACGGGGGAAAGAGCATTCTGGCCTTTGGCTTGGCTGACGGGCGGCTGTGTCTCATGACGCCGAGCGAAGCCGATTCCCCTCGCTTCGACATTGAGCAGCCGTACCCAGTTGCCTACGTGAGCTGGCGGCCTGTGAGCACCACCCGGCCGTCGAAGAATCCGCTGAACCCTGGGGTCCCCGTCAAGACGGAGGACCTGCTGGTCGGGGACTACCAGGGCGACATCTTCTACTACGTAGTCGAGTGGCCGATGGGCTGGGAGGTGGAGAGAGACAACTGGCTGGGGAAGCTCACGCTGGTGGCCCGGATCAGGGCGCACGCCCAGCAGATCTGCGGGCTGGCGTGGTCGCCCAAGGGAGACCTGTTCGCGTCGGGCGCCAACGACAACCACTGTTGCCTGTTTAGCATCAACCAGGTGTTTGGGCCCCCGCGCCGGGACGCGCAGGGTCTCGCGCCCCCGGTCGAGGACTACGGCAGCCACTACACGTACTCGTGGCGCGGCGACAGGCGGGAGTCGAGCGACGAGACGGTGGTCAACGCGGACGGGGAACTCCGCACGCTGAGGGCATCGTCGCCGACCGTCCGAAACATGCTGCCGGGGTCGGAAAAGTTCCGGTGGGTGCACGCGGCGGCGGTCAAGGCCATTGCGTTCTGCCCGTGGCTCGACGGGCTCGTGGCGACGGGCGGGGGATCCAATGACAAGTGTATCCACTTCTTCCACACAACGACGGGGGCAGCGCTTGCGACCATTACGGTGTCGGCCCAGGTGACGTCGCTCATCTGGTCGACGACGCGGCGCGAGCTGGCAGCGACGTTTGGGTACCCGCAGCCGGATCACCCGTACCGCATCGCCATCTTCAGCTGGCCCGACTGCAAGCAGGTGGCGGCGATTCCCTGGCCAGGCGAGTACCGGGCCCTGTACGCCGTCGCCTACCCGGGGTTGGTGGATGGCGGGGGCCGGCGGCGGCGGAGGCGGCCGCAGACGCCACGCGAGGGATGCATTGTCGTGGCGGCGAGCGACGAGAGCGTCAAGTTCCACGAGGTGTGGACAGCGGGGCGGAAAGCGACGGTACGGAGGTCGGGAATGCTGGGGGGCAGTGACATACTCGAGGGGATCGAGGGGATCGACAAGGAGGGGGACGTCATTCGTTGAGGTGTCTGGGGTGTTCTGTATGGGGTGTACTGCATTGTTATCTGTTTTCAGGTGTCTAGACTGTCATGTGTAGGGTGGGAAAAGCATACGTAATAAAGGAATTGTTAGGAGCGGGCTCGAGCGGCGTAGAATGGAATTTGTTTGGTGGTTCTTGATGCGTTGGTGAGGTTTGGGTGTGAGCGAGGGACTGTCAGGTGAAGCAAGGAGCTTCTTGTGCCCATAGACCCATGTTGTCTACGGTCCGTGACAATACTTGAGGTTCTTCGGGAGGACTCGTGCCCTAGGCCTTGTCCGCGGAGGCATTGGAGCTCGAGACGGAAATGCTCTGTGGCTGGCCGGGCGTTTCACGAGACTAGTGTGAACTGACAGATCGGACATGGATGGAAGCGAGCTTCTATGAAAGGACTAAGCGAACCCGATTGCAAGACTCCGTGCGCCCAGCATAACAGCGGTAAGAAAAGATGGCGTCCCCCCGAGAAACAAATCCGGAGGGTTAACCTGTCGACTGGGACGAAAGGAAAAAGAAGAACCCACGCCCGTTAGAACAAGAAACAAACAAGGCAAACATCTAAACCAACCAATTATACCCTCGACCGATCCCGCAACACTCCCCGCAGCCCGCCTACTCCCCAAACACTCCACCGGCCCCCCTACTTCAGAATAACGATGAGCAGGATGAGGATGATGATCGTAACGACAATGGCAACCATCTGCCTCCCCTCACCCTTCGCCCGCCTCGCCACCCCCGCAAGACTCCTCCCCGCGCGGTCCAGTCTCCCCGCATGCCTATCCACAGCCTCGTCCGTCTCGTCCAGCATCTCCACCTGCGCCTCGAGCTCGTCCCCCATCCGCATGCTCAGCTCCCTCTGCCGCGAGATGCTCTCCCCCAGCCTGTCGAGCTGGTCGTCCTGCTCGGTGAGGACGGACGAGTGGTACTCGTGGATCTGGGTGTTTGACATTTCGGCGTGCCGATCGGAGGGGGTGGGGGTCGGGGTGTCGCGGTAGGGGAGGAGTTCTTCCGTGTCGGAGAAGCGGACGGACTTGGAGGGGTGGGTGGCGTGGTCGGCGTGGTTGGAGGAGAAGGATTGCGCGTGGGTGAAGTCGGAGGTCAGGGAGGGGTCGTTGGGGCGCGTGAGCGTCGCGGAGGTGCGGGGGGAGGTGAAGCCGTGGAATTGGGCTGTTAGGTCGTCTAGTTGGCGCTGGAGGGGGCCGAGGGCGTCGGTTATCGTGAGGGCGGCACTATCCGTTCCGTTAGCATCGCACTCCAAGGGCCCCATCCCAGATCCCAGATCCCATAGTTCATGATCCGCAACCCACCCCATCACCCGGTCCACACCCCAAAGCGCAAAAGCCAGACAAAATATCATGGACCATAACATGGTAAAAAAGGAGGTATGGCAGGGAAAGACTCACTCCTCATCGCCCCCCTCCCGCAGCCGCGCCTCCTCCCCCCTGAGCCCCTCGAGCCCCTCGCGGAACTGCTCCAGCGACCGCGCGACGTGCCCGTCCTGCGACCCGCCCTCGAGGCGCAGCGACTGCGCGCGCTGGCGCTCGAGGAGCGAGAGCTTAATGTGGTCGGCGAGGAGGTAGAGCTGGTTCGGGTTCGACATGTTGTCTCTCTTTTGCCTCTTTCCCTCTCTCGGGTTGGTCGGGGTCTTTCGATAAGGAGGCTTTGATGGGCTCGGCGGGTTCGGCGGCCTTTGTCGGGGATGGCCCTGTTCGGATTGACGGGGTCGGGATCGCTAGTTGCGATTACTTGTTGTGCTGGAGTGCGAGGCGGGCGAGGAGTAGGTGAGGATGCGAACTCGTCGGTCGGGGAGGCGTGGAGTGGAGGCGACGGGTCCGGCGGACTGCGGCGTTTCATCCGCCGAGGTGGAGTCTGGCATTGTCGATTACGTCATCACCCCTCGTATCATGGAACAGCTAAACGAAGGCAGCAGTGAACTCTAACCATTAATCTCCACCTGCATCCCAGGAAGGCCCCGAAGAGCAACGAAACGACATGTTCTCTCGGGCGTGCCTGTAATTTTGTACCGATCTCCGGAAGCGACCCACCCTCAGATCAGGAGCCACAGAGATGTGCTCCGGATCTTGAGCGACGAGAACAAAATCGCGCTCGATGCTTGGTCGAACCGGGTACGACTGGACATGGATGCGCCTCTCTCGCGGGTTTTCGTACTGGTTTAATGTTATTATCGGACAATATTCCAGGATGTTTTGACGAGAGTAATTCTGGACTCTTTGGGTAGGCTCGGTTTACAAGTACTGACTGGTAGACGGTCGCGGGCGGGCCTGTCCCAGCGGTCTCAAGTTTGCTGCAGCGGCACATGCACCCGCTGGCGCCGAGGTGAACCTCGTAGCGACAGCTGTCGGATCACGGGACTCGTTGCCTAAACGAACACTCACCAGCTTCACTGACCCAACCGCCTCATTCCGAAGCCGTAGGCCGGCGGGCTCTCTCGTTCTTCCGAGAGGCTTTCATTCTTTCCGGCTGTTAGCGCTGCGCTGCAGCACTCCGGTATGACAGACACCGGGGTGGCCCCGCCCCCTAGGGATGGTAACCACGGCAGCAGCCATCGATCCTTCATTCCGTCAAAGATGGAACTGTATTTCTGGGCTCAGGCCTTGTAAGACGCTCCGCCTGAGTGACCGTCGCAAATGGATGGCAAAATCATATCTCTGGCGTCGCTGATATCCCAGGCCGTCGCCTAACAGTCACCATGACTCGAGCACGAGCACAAACGGCAAACCGGCCATTCGGAGTCGGCAAGTCAATGCTAATATCGTTAGCAAACGCGGCGTTTCCCTATGAAACCCGGAGTTGAAGCGTGCCACGAGGCTCCTCGACTCACGCTTCTATGAATCGGAACGAGTCTATTGTTCGGCAGTCAATGGCGCTCGATTGTCGTGAATGGAGTCAGTGGAACCCACAGGCCCAACGCGTCGTCTCTTTTTTGCTTTCCATTCTGTTTATCTCCTACAAAGCAATTCAAATGCGGATCCCATTGCCTAAAAATAAATGCTTAGATGGACTCTTCCTCCTTGTCTTGGCTTCATTCTTCATGCTGTCTTAACCGCCGGCGCTTAGCACCCCACGATGAAACACCCACAATTCCGCGCCGCCAACGAACCGGGACCCGCCCGGCGGCTAGCTCCCGGCCGTCCACACAGCGCTCCCGCCCTCGGGTGGGTCGCCGACCTCCGAAACGGGCGGCCGCGGCCAGTCAGGCCTGTACGACGGGGAGGCCCTGAGAAGACTCCCTGTTTCTATCTTTGGGCCTTGAGTTGTTTGTGTCATGGCGAGAGTCCCAAACCGTTCGAGTGGTGCTGAGGCGCCGTCTCTATTGAGTATGCGCCGACAATGGAGCCCTATTGTTGTGAATCGGCTTCCTTAAACAATCACGACGCTGTTTCTTTGACGCTCACCCCCGTTTGTTTCGCTTCTCTTTTTCTCACCTTCCCATTCACCCCATTGACACGTCAATAATGGGGGCACGATAGACTCCGGCTTCACACTCACTGCACTCGTCCTGGCGACGACTTTCCTTTGTTCCGTTCGCTTCAGACCTTAATGTTTCGCCGTTTCAAGGCTCCCTTCATCTGATAGAATCTCTCCCGCTCGCGCCATAGGGCTTCCTTCATCCCTACAACACCACTGCACACCTCACATCGACACCATGGTCAAGTTCGACATGATGCCTCGACCAAACGAGAACCCCCCCGCCTACCCGCGCCCCTCCCGCCTCGAGTCTATCGAGCTCGACGACCTCCGTAAGGTGGAGGTCACCCGCGCCAACACCGCCCCCGACGCGACGCCCTACCTCGGCCTGCAGGCCCGCCTCTCGCAGGTGTGGCTCAACCGATGGACCGTCCTCCTCCTGCTCGTGCTTGTCCGTGTCGCCGTGGTCCTGAGCTCGCTCGACGATAGTATTGGTGACGCGCGGGGGAAAGCGCTGGCGGCGTGTACGAAGGTCGAGGACGTGGGAAGCAACATGGCGTCGATGCCGCACTACCTCTCGCGGGGGGTAAACGAACTGGCAGCCTCGGGAGTCGAGTCCGCGGTCCGTGGGACGGCGGCCAGCATGCAGCTCTCAGCCACGGTAGTCGAGAACCTGATCCTCTTCACAATCGGCATGATGACCGAGACCTACGCGGGCCTAACCGCCGCCCTAATCCGCGGCTCAGCCGAGACCGCCCACGACGCGGTCTCCCAATTCTCCGACGCATCCAACAAGACCATCACCGACATCGCCGACGACCTCGAGCGCGACGCGACGGACATCCAGGAGAGGATCGGCGCCGTGGTCGAGGAGATCGAGCAGACCGTCTTCGGGCAGGACCTCCCTGACGTCCCGCGCGTGGACATTTCGTCCGCGCTTGAGAAGCTGCGGACGGTCGACTTTGATACCGAGAGCTTCACGGCTGGGATCGATAGTCTGGAGTCGGACCTCCCGAGCTTTGATGCGGTGCGCAACGCCACGGAGCGGGCGATATCCGGGCCGTTTGCGGCGATACGCAAGGGGTTGAATGACTCGTTTGCAGACTTCACCTTCGACCGTGACACGTTCCCCCTGGCGGAAAAGCAGCGCCTTACCTTCTGCTCCGACAGCGACGACTTAAACTCCTTTTTCAACGGGCTGCACTCGACCGTCGGAACAAGCCGCACCGCGCTCGTCGCCGTCCTCGCGTCGCTAGCGCTCGCCGCCATGGCGCCAATGGCATACCTCGAGATCAAAAGGTGGCGCCGGCAGAGGGACAACGCGCGGATGGCGGAGCAGGGGATGTACGACCCCCTCGACGTCGTCTACCTCTCCTCCCGGCCCCTGAGCGCAACACTCGGAATGAGGCTCTCGTCCCGGTTTTCGGGGAGGAGGCAGGTGCTGGTGAGGTGGTGCGTCGCGTACGCGACGTCCCTTCCCGCGCTCTTCGTCCTGTCACTAGCGGTGGCGGGGCTGCTTTCTTGTCTGTGCCAGCTCATCGTGCTGCGGAGCGTGCAGGCTAGGGTCCCCGCGCTGGCGGAAAGGGTGGGGGATTTCGCGGGGGATGTAGTCGGCAGGTTGGAGGGCTCCTCGAAGGAGTGGGCCGCTGCTGGGAACGACGTTCTCTCTGATCTCGACAAGGAGCTGAACGGGGATCTCTTGGAGCTGGTGAAGGACGGGACGAGCGCCGTGAACAACACGCTCAACACGTTTGCGGACGAGATGCAAAGGGGTCTGGAGAGTGCCCTTGGCCGCACCCTCTCCAACACAACAGACGACCTCGCCCGCGGCCTGAAGTCCCTCAACACAGACGCCGTCCAGCGCGGCCTTACCTGGCTAGAAGACCAGGCGAAACTCACGTTCCCTGTCCTCCCAGATGACGCCTTCTCCCTCGGCGCAAAGGAGAGTGTAGACTCTGACTCGGAGCTCACAAGTTTCCTTGCGAGCCCGGGGTCCGCGACGACGGACGAGGTGTCGGGGGCCGTGCAGGCCGTTGTCCGCGCGCTGGAGGGGGCGATTAAGTTTGAGGCGGTTGTCGCCGGGGGGTTGGCGGGTGTGTGGTTGGTTGTCGTGCTGGTTGGCGTCGTGAGGGTTCTGGTCGCGGGAAGTGGGAGTGGGAGGAGCAGGGGCGAGGGGATGGGTCAGGTTTATCCTGCGCCTGCTCCTCCCCCGGCTCCTGTCGTTTCTTCTATTCCTGCTAATTCTGCACGCTCGGTGCCGACTTCGGATCAGAGGAGGGAAGATGACCCGTTCTCGGATGTTTCCGGGGGTATAGACGAGTATTACTCCGTCGGGACCGGGCTAGGGGGCGTGGGTGGGGATGTTGGGGGGGAGAAGTACGTCGCGAGCGTGAGGGGCGGGACGGCGAGGAGGGTCACGGTGCATGAGAGGCAGAGCTCGCATGGGGACGTTTGCTCGGCGGGGAAGTTTTAGGGGTGGGTGGGGTGGGCTTGAGGTTTGGCTTGACTCGATGCTGCAGTTGGGTAAGGGTGACGGGGGAGGGGTGGAGTGGCTCCTTTTTCCCCCAGGAGTTTGCTTTAGTGATCGCCTCGGGTCGTGGGAGAAGTGCAAAGTGAGGGCTTCGGCTTTATTATATATTAATTCGGGGTGCGGAGGGTAAATGTACGGTTAAACAGACTATAGATATCTGATATACAGTTGCTTGATGCACATCTCTGCCCGGCTTTGCGCCCGTATCATGTAGGAGGTAAGGTACAGCTTTGGCTCCGAGGCTTCGAGTTCACTCATACCCAAGTGTGGAGTCCTCGATCGAGAAGTGGTTTGACTCGTAACTCATGTCCCAACTATCTAAGGGCCGAGGGGTTAAGGATGGTCTTTGGGCAGGAAAGGAGGGTGGATCCCCGTGGCGGAAGCAGGGTGTATCCTCGAAGCAGGGGAAGGGGGACTCAGATCCTCAAAGCCGGGGGATGTACTCATGGCCGAGTATCTGATGAGCCACCAAGTTTTGTTTGGAATAGAGTGCTGGGAGTGTTGGGGTAGCATCACCGAGAAGAGAGACATGGATGTAAGCACGCGCATCTCGTCTTGGGGCTCCGGGAGGCGGGAACTCGGCACATTCGAAGGGAGGCCGGTGCTCATATCTCGTAAGTACGTTTACCGCTGAGATCTATGGGGGTTCGAGATATCCTACCGGTAGCTACTCTCGTAAGCCACCGCGCATATGTGGCCCTCCGCTCTGCTCGGTGACGCAGGCTAGGCAACGTCTCGTCAACTCGCAGAGAACAACATCCACGAGTATCCAACGCAGCCAAGACTCCCTAGCGCACAACCCTCCACGCAGAAGCGTCTCCGGGATTCCACAACTAGCCCTCATCCGCCAGACCAACACCAAGGATATCCTGTCTCCCAGGCTTACGCCTCCTTCCTGCCCAGTTCCTGATCATGGCTCCCAACCGTCGTCCCCGATTCCTGGTTCCCAACCCTGGCTCCGTTCCGCCCGCCTGGATGAGCAGTGCACGAGACGCAAGACGGAAAGACGGCGTCCAAGGCGAGATCTAGGCCAGGCCAGAGAAGTTTCCGAGCAGAGACTCAAAGATCCATACGCAGGAGCGCGCCCTCAAAGTCGCCGAAATCCTTGCCGGGCCTCTTGGAGACAAAGTCGTCCACCAAGACGAAGCCCTGCGACTTGTAGAAGCTGTAGTCAGTCAGCACAGAGTTCCTCGCCCCCAGCCCTGTCTGGGCAACCGCGCCTTCCGTTCCCTCCTCTGCACCTCCCGGGCCCCCTCTTCCATCCAGATCACACCACGTCCATCCGCACCCCAGAAACGAAAGGGGAAAAAACAAGACTCACCGAACAAGCTTCCTGTCATTCCCCGCCCAGCAATCAACCCACAACCGGTCCCTCCCCCTAGCCCTCGCCCTAGCCTTGACCTCCTCCACCAGCGCCGCGCCCCCTCCCCTCCTCCACCCCCCGGCCCGGTAATCACTAATCAGCAGATGCAAGTACGCCCAATTCTTCTCCTCCTTGACAACTCCCGCAAGATGCTCCGGCTCCCTCATGTACTCGGGCCACCACTCGTCCCTCAGCACCCCCACCGCAACCCTCATCCTCCCGTCCGCACCCACATGCTCAAACCGCTCCCCCTCGGGGAGGTCGACCTCGGCAACGAGGGCCTCGACGGCAGAGCCCTCCCCCGCCTTCCGGTGGTTCTCGGCATCGCGCACCATCTTCGCGACCTTGGGGGCGAACTCCGGGTCGGAGGACAGCAGGTCGGGGCCCCACTGCCCGCCGCTCCCCGCGGCGACGAGCACGGGGATCGCCGAGTCGAAGGCGTCGGATATGAACTGCGCGTCGCCCCTCGCCTCCTCTGCGTCGCGGATGTGGAATTTCGTGTCGGGCATTTTTCACTCTGTTTCCTGGTTTCTTGTGGGAGCTGGGCTGAGGTGGTGCTTCGGAAGAGTGAAGTTTTTGGTTTCGTTGATCGCGCCGTGGGGTGGGTGTAAGGCAGAGCATTTGTATTAACATCGTGCAATGCGCCGTTCGAGTCACCGGCGGGAGAATTTTCTTCTCGGCGTCCCGATCCAGAAGGCGCTAGGCCTCCGCCGCGAAACACACCTTTCGCGTCCTCGCCGTATCATCGTAAAGGTTGCGAAAACGAGCCTACGAACCCGACAAGTACGACGATTACGTTTACGTTGCATTTCCCCCGCAGGTTCGCCTTCGCGCAGGTGTGTAAGGCGGGGGCTTCCCGGGCGGGGCAGCCAAGTCCGTGGTTCCCCGCACGGCGGGCGGCGGAAGCTCCGGGTCTCGGGGACGGAAAACCCGGCGGGGCCAAGAGCGTCGGGGGCTTCCTAGCCGGCGGACGAACGGCTTTGAAGCCGGAAAATGTCGCACCGGGGTCTCTCTCCTTGTTTGGCCCTCTACATGCTCTGCGTGGGTTCTGTCGACTTACACCGACACCGCGGGGCCGCTCACACAGCATGGTGTGGCATTTATACCCGACCTTCCAAATCCGAGACCCGGTGCAGAGCCAGGCAGCCGTCGAAGCCTTGGATATAATTATTTTAGTCGAAATCTATCCGGCTCCTGGCGGGGGATGTGGACTAGACGGGGTGACGAAGTCGAAGGAAATAAACTCGGGTGCTGAGAGACGCAAGTGCGAGTTCGTGCCTGAACGCCTTCGGTCGCAAGGGGGATTAGCATGTCGGTAAGCCCCTGTATTACCCGTCCGCGAGCCCGTCAGGGCCATTGCGACGGTAGGTGCTGCCGTTAACAGACCCGAACCTCACGGCTCCAAAGACCCGTTGCATTGGCGGCCCAGGACGGCTGCCAATGGCTGGCATCGGGTTATACTTCCCACCAAAGCTGTTCACGAAGATCGGATCACGGGACTCACGGGGTCAAGACAACCACCAGCTTCCCCCCGCGCCTGCTTCACGCTCAAACTAAATGCTTCATAATTCGTTGTTATTATACAATGTGCCACTCTCGGCAGGGAGATCTATAAAAATAGAATAAAACCTCAAAACAAGGGAATCTCAAAACTCGGAAAATCTATCGAAAAAGCACAACAGCCTACTCCTCGCCGGGGACGCCGCCGGTGCCAAACACCTCGAGGTGAAGCCTCTCCGCCGGCACGCCCAGCTCCCCGAGCCCCTTCTTGACGGTCATCATCCACTCGACGGGCCCGCAGATGTAGTACTCGGCCCTGGGGTTCCCGACGAAGAGGTCGTTCGCGGCGTCTAGCGCCTTGAGGTCCAGCTCCGACGCGACGTCGTAGTCGACGCCCTCGACGTCGGCCTCGCCGACGGCGTCGAAGAAGACCTTGGTCCTGACGTTGCTGTGCCTGGCCGCGACGTCGCGGACGTGCGGGCCAAAGACCTCGGCGTCCTTGGAGCGCGAGGCCTGCACCCAGCTGATGGGGCGGCCCTTCATGAGGGACTCGCTGCCGTCGAGCACCGTGTCGAGGATGGCGCGGAGGGGCGTGACGCCCACGCCGGCGGAGAGGAACACCATGGGCGCGTCGGCCTTGGAGGCGTCGGTGACGTCGACGGAGAAGTCGCCCTGGGGCCGCGACAGCTCGACCACGTCGCCGACGCTGTACCCGTCGTGCAGCAGGTTCGAGATGACGCCGGGGATCTTGCCGCTGGCCACGTCCTCGATGGGCGCCCCGACGACTGTGGGCTCGCGCTTGATGCTGACGCGGTAGTGGCCCCTGTCCGCCGTCTGCGCCTCGCTGAGGCTGAACTGCCTGCTCTGTACGAGCCCGTCAATGCCGGGCACGGGGACCTGCAGGCTGAGGTACTGGCCGGGGAGGTACGCCGGCAGCGGGGTGACGCCGTCGACGGGCTCGAGGAAGAAGGAGGTGACCGACTCGGACTCGTCGACGCGCTTGGCGATGCGGAACTTGCGCCAGCCCATGGGGATGTCTTTACCGGGGGCCTCGTACAGGGCCTTCTCGCGCGAGATGAAGACGTCGGCGAGCTGCCCGTACGCCGCGACCCACGCGCCGTGGACCTCGGGCGTCAGCCCGTCGCCCAGCACGGTCCCGATGGCGCCCATGAGGTGCTCCCCGACGATGGGGTAGTGCTCGGGCTTGACGAAGAGCGCGGCGTGCTTGTGGGCGATGTGCTCGACGACGGGAGAGATCTTTCCGAGGTCGTCGATGTAGGTGGCGTAGGCGATGACGGAGTTGGCGAGCGCCTTCTGCTGGGCGCCCGTCACCTGGTTGCGGAGGGAGAAGATGTTCTTGAGGTCCGGGTGCGCCGAGATCATGTTGCGGTAGAAGAGCGTCGTGATCTCCTCGCCGTGCTCGCGGAGCACGGGCGCCGTCGACTTGACGATGGCGACCTGCTCGGGGGTGAGGGCCATCCTGGAGGTGGTGGTGGAGAAGAGGCGGGCGGTGGGGAGGATGCGGCGGGGGAGGACCCTGGATGCCGTGAACATAGTGTGGCTCGGGGCGTTCAAAGGTGGGTTTTGGTCCCTTTCGTAGTTTCGGTGGGACGAGTTCGGTTTCGTGGATTTCGTCCTCGTGTGTAAGACGACGTATTAGTTGTGAGGTGTGTGTGAGATGCAATGTGAAGCCAAGTGGCACAGAGAAGACAAGAAAGCAATCTAAAACAGAACCGGAGCTCAGCTACGTCTTTATACGAACCCGAAAACCGAAGGCGCGCGTCTGCCATCGTCGACAAAAAGCATATCACCACCCCCACTTTTCCCACCCCCCACCCCACCCCACCCTCACCCCCCCAAGCGTGAAGAGTTCCCACACCCTCGGTATCCCCCGCAGCGCAACCGCCGCCGACAGGCGACCCCCGCCCCTTGGCTTGCGTCCATGGCACGACCATGGGCCCACACTACCGGGCGAGGTAATCGAAGGAGAGCGTCACATGCCGGCGGATGCAGCGTGCTGAGCCCGACGCGCTGGGTGAGCGCCGGGCGAGTGCGAGTGCCGGGACCATCCATCGCAGGCCGCCGCCGCGAAAGGAAAATTTTTTAAGCGGGTGCGGCGGTTTTGTGGCGCGATGGCTCAGGGGAGAGGATGAAGCAACTCCGCGGAGCAGCTTGGGTGCCATGGTGATTTTTCCCGGTTGGGAAAATTGGGGCTTCTTGCGGGGTGGCTAGGGGAGGGCCGGGGAGCCAGCCGGGTGGGCGGGCGTTTTTCCAGGGGGCCGGCGATTGTTCCTGGGCCTTGCACTGTTCCTCGAGCGCCACTGGGCGCGCGTCGATTTTCTTCCGCCCCCGTTGGCCCGTTACATCATCCATGTCACAAACGGCGGGATGGATCATTAACCGCATGCTTATTACGTCGTACGAAAAATACATTAACAAATTTAGGTATTTGGAATAGAGGGTTCTCCACCGTGATACCCACAAGAGTCCACCGAGCCCACAGGGCTCTGGAATCGGTCCAGAACCCCAGCCCAGAGATCGGGGTCTAGGCCCAACGCGGTCAGAGCCCCCCAAGGAAGTTGGACGCCCCGCGGAGATGTAGTGTCTCGTTCGGCTCCGATGTGGCCAGATTCTCGAACGAGCGCGAATCCACCCCCGTGGCGGCCATTAGTCAGGGCCCCAGTCAGCGCCCAACGATAATTTCTCGGCGCCCGCCAACGTCGTCTGAGCGGGTCGAGCCGGGGGTTTGTCGGCGGGGCGAATCACGGGCGGGGGATTTCGAAGCTGCACCCCGGATCGGGGGAGTCGTACGACGGGGATGGGGTGCTGAAACCCTTGGTGCATGGGCCGGGGAATGGGAGATGCGGTGGCCCCTTGGTGAGAGGGGATGTCGACAGTCCAGGGCTTTCCCGCTTCTTTGCTGCCGGCAACGAGTAGTCATTACACCGCGTTCCAGCCCTTCCGTTGCCGTTCGAGGTGCTCGTACCGCACCCCCGTTACAGCCGCAGTCCGCATGAGGCCAGATCGCCAGGGACCATGCCATGTGCCACGCGCCCGGAGTCCGGACGTGATGTCACCCAAAAGCCCTCCAAAAAAAGAAACCCGTCAAACGGCGCCACGCGACAAACGGAGCCTCCTCCTAGCCCCCGCCCCGGGCGGAAGGACAAAGACCTCCCCGCGGAGATGCTAGAGCGCCGCCACGGCGCCGTGGGCCCACTATAAGACTCCCCCACCACGTGGACGAGAATGCGCCGGGTCTAGTCATCCGCAGGGGACTTGCTCGGGTGCTCCCGGGACGCGCGTGTTCTAGACGCTGACGAAGACGCGTCTTTTTTTTCTTCTCCGCGGAGCCATACTGGAATAATCATCGGCTCTTTTTAATTTTGAATATCAAGTGGGACGGGGTTTTCTTGCGTGGTTCGATGTGCCGTTTCTCCGCGGAGAAGTTGTACAGAGGCCGGGCGGTGGACGCTGGACTACTAACCTCCTATACTGGCGCTACTTCTAGGTGTGTTCTTCAGCCTCTCTGGATGAAAAGTGGATAATAGTTATTTGACTACTAGTCGAACTAAATATGTGAGGAAGAACTTCCACTTGACTTCCTGCCAAGCTAACAAGGTTGACGAGTTAGTTGAATACGGCGGTATCTCGGACGTATATTTGCTTAACGGCAATGCTTTTGGACCGCTGGATGGAAGGGAACATCTCGCCGATGTAGAGATACACTGCTGCATATACTAATAACTCCGCCGACTTTGAGGAACCCTGCTAACTCTCCTGTGGGATATCGGACACGGCAAGTTTTCGAAATCAAACATACATTTTCCGGCACAGCTTGACCTTTGCTAGCGGGCAGTGTTCCGCCCTCAAAGGCAATCAGATAAATAACGGCGGTCGCTCTTTGACGCTAACTGTTTAGTATCACGAGGCAAGTCGAAAGAAAACGGAATACGAAGAAGATTACTCTCATTTACTGCCGACCCGAAACCCGACCGCCTACTTGAGATCCTTGAGCTTCGGCGTCTTCTGAAGATATTCCTCCCAACCCGTCAACTTCTCATCCAAGATGCTATGGCTCTCCTCGAGTCCCAGACCACTATAGTACCCCGGACCACCCGCAGTCGTATCGTTCAACCTCCAGTTCTGAAGGAGCTCCTCTTGGATGAACGGCGGCATGCCGGCCGCGGCAAGACGCGCCTTGTACGCCTCGTCCGAGATAGTGACAGCCCTGGCACCCTTGCCGTCGACCGGCTTGACCCGGGAGAAGATGTCCATGAGCTCGGAGACGGAGTAGTACTTCTCGGCACCGAATATCCGTTTGCCCAGGGTCTTCTCGCGGTTGAGGAGGATGGCCTTGACGAACTTCCCGGTGTCGTACTCGGTCGCCATCATCGGGAACTTGGTATCGGTGGCAACGGGCAGGCCGAGCTCGTACACGCCCGTCTCGGGGTTCTTGCGGATATCCCCGCCGGGGAAGTTGGACATGTAGAGGCCCGGGAGGTAGAACGTCGTGGGGATCCCGAGCTTGTTGATGTATTCGTCGACCTTGGCCTTGGCGTCGAAGTGGTGGACCTCGTTGAGACGACCGTTGGACGTCTTGGAGATGTCGTTAAGGGTCGACCAGATGTAGTGCTGGACGCCGTGCTCCTTTGCAACGTCCGCAATGGTACGGCCTTGCTTCTGCTCGTCCTCGGCATCCATCTTCTCCCAGTAGTTGGTCACGGCGAAGACGGCGTAGGAGCCCTTCAGGGCAGCGGAGAGCGAGGCACGATCATGCAGATCAGCCTATTTCTAGGCGTTAGAGCATTCCCGACAGGTACGAAAACCCATGTATAAACCGCCACTTACAGCCACGACCTCGACTCCCTTCTCGGCAAGCGCCTTGGACTTAGGCTTGGAAACATCACGAGTGATTCCACGAACTGCGAACTGCGACGAGGCCCTGGAGTCCCCTAGAATGGATTCGATGACCGAGCCGCCCTGGGTGCCGGTCGCGCCGAATACGGTGACGACTTTCTTTTGCGTGGACATGATTGTTCAGAGCCGTACGGCATTAATTAGATCTGTGAATACCGCTTGGCATTTGGCTGAGATGGCTGGTATCCAAGAGCTCGAGGTTGTTAATGTTGGGCAACTTTGGATCAAGGGTAGACGGCATCTTATACTGATATACCCTTTGTCCTCCCTTTCGAGTTCCAGAACCTACGTAATGGCCGCCACACCTGACATTCGACTGATTGATGAGGGAAGCGTGCGGATAGTACCGAGTATGATGAACAATCATGAGTGAATTATCTTCTAGTCTAATGCATTGATCTCATTACTATTTTCGTAGCTCAATGCACTATTCTTACGGGTTTACCGGCCCCGGCGGCTCCCGATTCCTCTATGGCGACTACGAAGTCTCGCTGATATCGCCTTGTTCGCCTTGTCGGCTTCCGGGCACTGGGTAGTGACTTGGTGCTTGTATGCACCGCCTCCCCCGCTATTACCCGCTCTAGTGGTAACTCGTTGATTTCGACCTTCTCGGCCTCCGTACAATGACTAATCTCTTGCTACTAGCCTGGTCTTGTTGATTTCGACCGTCCGTCTCGGCCTCCATGGCATGACTGATCCCCTTCTCGCTACTACTTCGTGGCACCGTCTCGGTGGTATCGGCCTAGTCGGCCTCGGTGCTCATTACTTTGTACGGGACACGAGGTGATCTTGCGTTGAAGGCCTGGTACCGGGCCCTTTCGGCCTCCGGCAAGCGGCCGACGTACTTTCGTCACTACTCGGTAGGCTTTATGATAGGTTCGCTAGCTACTCGGCAGACTAAGTAGGCGTTCGCGACATGACGTTACTATGGGCTTTTTGAACCCGTCCCATTCCGCCATCCCATGATACCCGCCCCATATGTCCACCTTGCGATAAAGCTGGATGGGTATATAAATACTGGACGTCTTCCTGTCTAGCATTGCTCATTACCCTCACCTGATTCAAACTAAATCGTTTGGCAGAAATATATCCTCCAACATGTCCGTCTCTGGAAAGGTTTCCACCGTGGCCATTGCCGGCATGAGCGGCAAGCTCGGCACCCTCGTCGCCACCCACCTCCTCGAGCACCACCCCTCCGTCACGATCCACGGCCTCGTACGAAACCCCTCCAAGGTCGAAAAGTCCATCGCCAGCAGCCCAAACGTGAAGCTATTCCAGACCGACGCCAGCGACGTCGCGGCGCTGACCAACGCGCTGCGAGGCGTTGACGTCGGGATATGCACCTACCTCGGCGACAACAAGCTGATGGAGCAGGGCCAATATGCGCTCATCGACGCGTGCATCGCCGCAAACGTGCCGCGCTACTTCGCCTCGGACTACTCCTTCAACTACCGCAATCTGGCGTACGGGGATCACCCGTCCAAGGACCCCATGAAGCGCGTCGCGGCGTACCTGGAGGCGCCGGAGAGGAGGGAGAAGATCAAGGGCGCGCACGTGCTCATCGGCGCCTTCATGGAGGTCGTGTGGGGCTACCTGGGCCTCTTCAAGGATGGGGAGTTTAGGTACTGGGGCACTGGCAAGGAGAAGTGGGAGGTCACGTCGTATGCTGACTCGGCGGCCTTCGTCGCCGAAGCGGCCTTGAACCCCGAGGCCAGCGGAGATCTCCCCTGTAAGCGCCTCCCTCGCCCCCCGTCCCCCCCTTCTTTCAAGCTGCCAATTCTTGGATAACCACATGATTGGTGTCACTTGCTAACTCCGAGACAAGTCCTGGGCGATAGCATCAACACCTTCGAGATGGCGGAGAAGTTCGAAGAAACGCACGGGCAGAAGCCCAAGCTGACGAATATCGGGACGGTGGACGAGCTGAAGCGGAATCTGGATGTGAATCTCAAGACCCAACCGGATAATCTGTACGCGTGGATGGGAGAGTGCGTCCCCACCCCCCCATCAAAACTAAGACGGCACCGACTAGTGACAAAGCTAACGTGATTCAGTGCCTACACGTACTGGATCCTGGCGGGGCGCGTTGACGTGCCTAAACCCCTGCTTAATGACCAGTATCCTCAGATCAAGGTGACGACGACAAAGGAATACTTGGAGAAGACGCCCGTCGAGCGTCTGGGCCCGCCGCGTGGGTGAATCCGGCGCTAGGGCAGCGGAATGATCATGGCGTGGGACGCTTTGCAAATGGATTGCTATACAAATATGCTAGGAGGACGAGAAAGGAATCCGACCTGGTATGAAACCTGTAGTCAATAGGACACTAGGTAACGGCACTCCGCGTCCACTTCCCTTTGCAGTCCAGTTCTATGAATCCCGAAATAAATGGCGGCAATACTCGGGCACCCGCCTCATTCACCACCACGCAGTGACCGTGTATACGCAAATGCTATACACTGATTTTTAAAAACAAACGCTATGCTCTACCGTGGAGCTACACTGCCCTTGACTTTTCCATTTGGTCGTCATAGGGCGGTCCTGGTGGATGAAGGATGGTCTGGGGAATCTATATGTTTCGTGGGCAGGCAATGTAACGCGAGAATGAGACGAGGGAGTGTGACGAGAGAATGTGACGAGGGAGTGTGGAGGTCGTTAGAAGGTCCGGCGCCATGCCTGTTATAGAGGCGGGATTTTGGGTACCGGGCGACGGGTATTAGATCCTGGAGGGACCGTGGGGTGGGAGGCGCAACGGTTTCCAGTCGGGGCATGCGAGGTACAAACCCCGGGATGGGACCCTGCTCTCTCGGCCTCAAACCAGAAACGCCCTTCACGTACGCCTAACACGGACTTCACACATCCCAAGCAAAACCGGTCGCCATTTTGCACGCCAACCCTAGAACAGAGCATAATCTACACCATCCCATAACCCAAGCACCCTAACCCCCCTCCCAGTCAAACATCCAACACCCGACCACCTCACTCCAGCATGCCCTTGAGCACCGCAACCTGCTCCAGCACGCTCTCCTTGCTCGTCCCCCCCTTGGCGGCCCTCATCTCCACGCTCCTCTCGTAGTCAAACAGCTCCCTCACGTCCTCTTCGAACCGCGCGTCCACGTCCCTGAGCTGCTCAAAGCTCAGCTCGCTCATCGGCGTCCCCGTCTCCTCCGACAGCGCGACGCACCGCCCCGAGATGTGGTGCGTCTCCCGGAACGGCACCCCCTTGCGCACGAGGTAATCCGCCAGGTCCGTCGCGAGCATGAAGGGGTCCAGCGCCGCGCGCATGCGGTCGGGCCGGGCCGCGAGGGTCGAGAGGACGCCCTCGGCGATCTGGATGCTGTCGCCGACGGTGCGCACGTGGTCGAGCATGGGCTCCACGCTCTCCTGGAGGTCCTTGTTATACGTGCTGGGCAGCCCCTTGAGCGTCGTCATGAGGCCCACGACGTGGCCCATGGCGCGGCCCGACTTGCCGCGGAGGAGCTCGAGGCTGTCCGGGTTCTTCTTCTGCGGCATGAGGGAGCTGCCGGTGGAGTAGGCGTCCGAGAGGCGCACGAAGCCGAACTCGGCGGACGAGTAGATGATGAGGTCCTCGGCCCAGCGCGAGACGTGCAGCATGAGCATGGAGCCCCACTGCATGAACTCGGCCACAAAGTCGCGGTCCGAGACGCCGCCCATCGAGTTCCACAGCAGCCCGTCGAAGCCGAGCTCCGCCGCCATCATCTCGCGGTCGATGCCGAACGGGTTGCCGGCCAGGGCGCCGAGGCCGAGCGGGCAGCGGTTCACGCGCTTGATGACCTCGCGCAGGCGCTCGAGGTCGGACGCGAACTGGAAGCCGTACGAGAGCATCCAGTGGCTCCACCGGATGGGCTGCGCGCGCTGCAGGTGCGTGTAGCCCGGCATGACGAAGTCGACCTCGCTCTCGGCGCGCTTGGCCACGACGGCGAGGAAGCTAACGAGGAAGCCCTCGAGCTTGCGCATCTCGTCGCGCAGCCACATGCGCATGTCGGTCGCGATCTGCTCGTTGCGGCTGCGCCCCGTGTGCAGCTTGCCCGCGACGTCCTTGCCGATGATCTCGCCGAGGCGGCGCTCGTTGGCGGTGTGGATGTCCTCGTCGATGCCGGGCCGGATCTCAAACGTGCCTTCCTGCCACTCCTTCTCGACGGCCTGCAGGCCCGACTCGATCTTGGAGAACTCGTCCTGGGTGAGGATGCCGGCCTTGAGGTTCGCGCGGGCGAAGGCGATGCTGCCGAGAATGTCCTGGCGGTGGAGGACGCGGTCGAAGTAGATGGACTCGTTGTAGGCGACCATGAGGGGGTCGAGGCCGCCTGGGAGGCACTGTCAGCTTCATCATTCCTCGACGAGACGCGACGGGAGATCGGGGTCGGGGACGGGGGGGCGTACCGGTGAAGCGGCCTCCCCACAGCATGTTGCCCTGCGGCTTCTCGGACGCCATTGTGTGCGCGGCGGGTGTCGGTTGGGGCTGGGGACGGGAGGGGTTGTCTCGGGGTGTCGCGGGGCGATGCGCTGGGTGATGCGGGAGAATTGGACTGTTGAGCTGGATGACTGGTTTGGACGGAGTGTAAGAGCGAGCTTTTTTGCCCGCAATTGACTTTTTGTCCCGATTGCGGCACCATCGAGGGGAGCTGGCTCTGAGTCATCAGTGCCGATGGTAACCACGTCACACAAGGAGCACTGTCATGGGATAAATTTCCGGTCGGAAAGCTACAGGGGTATTCTTGCTACAGATCTCAATGGAAATTTAATCAATAGAGCCCGGGAATTGTCAGATTTGGTCAATTCGGCTTACGGGGGAGTGAACTGTACAACTTGCACTGGATGTTACCCGGCGGCGTGGCATCGGATCTGGCGCCTGTCGCCACTTTATGCGGGGAGACAGCAGCTGGCTCCACCACCTGTTAGCACCATGATCCATCCCGGCCCCAAGCCCCAGGCCCAGGAGCACAGGAGCATAGGAGCCGACAGACACTACCCAGGCGCCCAGTTCCTCTGCCATCATGATCCGGGGTAGATTGGACCAATGTAAACACGACATCACAGCATAATAACGCTTCTTCTCTCAAGACGTTGCTCACGCAACAATCATTATCATTTTGACGACCTGCGACAATTCCCGCCTACATATGATACATGCAAAACACGCCGAAACCGCCTAGTTCTCGAACCGCTTGGCAACGTTCTTCCAGTTCACAACGTTCCAGATGGCATCGAAGTACTCGGCCTTGCGGTTCTGGTACTGCAGGTAGTACGCGTGCTCCCACGCGTCAATGCCCAGCAGCGGCGCCAGGTTCCCCGTGACGGGGTCCTGGTTCGCCCGCGTCGCGACGCTCAGCGTCCCCGTCGTCTTGTCCTTGACGAGCCACGCCCACCCGCTCCCCTGGATCCCCGCGAGCGCCGTGTTCATCTGCTTGCGCAGCGTGTCGACGGACCCAAAGTCCTCGTTGATGGCCGCCTGCAGCGAGCCCGAGGGGTCGCCGCCGCCGTCGCGGTTGGCGGGCGCCAGGTTCTCCCAGAAGAGCGAGTGGTTGAGGTGGCCGCCGCCGTGGAAGTTGATGGCGGGGGCCTGGGCGGCGGCGGCGGTGAAGTCGCCCTTGGCCTCGGCCTCGTTGACGGAGCCGAGGGCCGTGTTGAGGCCGTTAACATAGGTGTTGTGGTGCTTGGAGTGGTGGAGCTCCATGATCTGGCCGCTGATGTAGGGCTCCAGCGCGCCGTAGTCGTCTGGGCGGATGTTAGCTGTGGTCGGGTGGCAAAAAGAGAAGTGGAATTGGATGCAACGCTGCGTCCCCTCGTCCGCTCCGGCGGACGAGGGACGGACCTCGCGCTCGGACGTGCTCGGAGGTATCGGGGGGGAGATTGACGGGGGATACTAACAGGGCAGGTCGGGGAGCGTCGCCTTGGTGCGAACGAAGCTCGTGGTGGAAAAGGCAGCGACGGGCTTGAAGGCGCCAGCCCGCGTCGCGGCGCGGAGGGCGGGGGCGGTCCGTAGGATGGAGGCAGACATTGTGATGATCGAGAAGCTGCTTGCTGCGCGGGGAATTCAATTGTGAGCCTGGTGCGTCCTGGAGCTGGAAAGGGGTCGTAGAGCGGAGATCAGAGCTCTACTCCTGGGATGATGGTTACCTTTATGTGCGAATGATGAGATGGTTGGGATGTTGAGATGAAGTCGGTTGGAGCTCGGATGTGAGGAGGAGAAGTCAGGAAATAGCTGACCCGGAGATGAGACCTGGTTAAAGGTGGGAAAAATATGTCGTCACGGCGCGGGCAGCTTTCTAATCCAATGACCTCACCCGTGGGCCGGCCAAGCAGCCGAAAGAGCTTGAGCTCCGGCCGCCTCGGACGGAAGGTGCTGGGGGCACGCGAGCTCCCCACGTGGGATCGTGGCTGGTGTGGCGGAAGCTTTTGCTGACCTGTGCTTACCTGTGGCGCAGTTGACCGCCAGGTCCCCCGCGGTATTCCCCACACTCACCAAGACGCGTCGAAGCCAAAGTTCCCAAGACAAACACAAAGTTCTACGCTCAGCGACTCTGCAGCCATGTCCTACTACGACGTCGACGCCATCCTCACGGAGGCAGAAGTAAGCAACCCACTCTCCCCATATCTCCAACTCAACCCTAACCTCCCCCCAGAAAGTCTCTTGCAAATTCGAGCTCGACGTCCCCGACCTCGGCCACCTCGACAACAACCCAACCCAGCCCCTAAAAGCCGACACGACCGTCGCCCTCCCCCTCTGGCTCGCCGAGATGCTCGCCATCTCCGCCACCGGCCCGGACTCCTCGGGGCCCCCCGTGACCATGAGCCCCCCCGCCGCGCTCTCCACGGAGGTCGTGCAGGCGCTAAAGGCGGACCCGCGGGCCGTGCCGCTTCGGGACCAGAGCGCGCACTTTTACGCGCTTGGGGCGAGGATACTGGATTTGTTCGAGGACAAGGAGCTTGCGGGGGTTTTGAGGCGGACGTTTGTGGGGAGGGCGGCGGAGGTGGGGGTTCATGCGGGTAAGGTTGGAGATGATTCGGTGGGAGGCGGGGGAGAGGAGTTCCTGAGGGGGCTGGAGGAGTGGGAGAGGGGGTTGTTCAGGGGGGCGCATGAGGGGGTGAGGGGGGCGAAGGAGTGGATGGAGAATGTGAAGAGGTGAGGGCGCTTGCAGAGGATAGGACGTCGCGCAGGGGTGTTTGTGACGGACGGGGAACTTCCCACATGGTACGAGACATCGCGAGCATCACGAATCTACTCGGTAAACTAACGGCGCAAAAGCATCCGGAATCAAGCTGCAATTTAGGGGTATCGAAAAAGTCAACGCTTCCTAACCCCTCGAAAAGCAAAGAAAAACCAACGGCACCAGCATTTTACAACTTTCCCAGGACCTCAAGGTCCCCCTCCCGCGCCCTCCTCGACCACGAACCTCCCCAGTATCCGCCACGCCTCCTCGGGGAGCTCCTCGTTCGATACGTCGTCGTTCAAGAGGTTGAGACACGCCATGGACGCTACGCTACTGTCAGCAAGTTGTTCCGCCAGCTTTTGGCCAGGGAGGGAAGAGAGAGACATCAGGAAGGGAGTGTGGGGAATGGGAAAAAGGGGACAACTCACGCATCAGGTCCGCCGCCTGCCCGGAGTCAACAGCAGCCTGCATCCTCGCAGAATGATAGCACCCGTACCGCTGCTGCACCTCCAGCATGCGCATCCACAGATCCCTCGCGGAATCGGGGTCCGGCGCCGACGAGATGCGCCTGTGCCGCTGCGGGCTCTCGGGGTGGGTCTCGCCGCTGCTCCCGGAGTGCTGCGGACTAAGAGGCCCGCGCCGCGACGGCGCGGGGATCGTGGTGGGGCCCGCGAAGGCGGTCCCGAGGGCCGCGTCTGAGGACACGGACGAGATGGAGGATCGGGCGGAGCTGTCTCGGTGCATTGTTCCCTGCTGCCGAGTCTTGGCTGTGGGTTCAAAGTGGATTTCGTCTCAGATGATGGACGGTAGTGGAGAAACAATCCAAAAGGAAGTTGCAGTAGCCTCCCTTTCTCTTTGTTTTTTTCTTGTTTAATCGGGAATTTAAGAGTGAGACATCTATCCATCACGAGATATCAGGGAACCATGGCCGTAAAATAACGTGGAAAGGGGGCTCGCGGCACGCGCGGCCCCGAGCCACCCGCCACCCGGGCCTCCCGGCATGACACCCATGACATGGCGATTACACGAGCCCGAATACGTGGTTCCTTAGCGAGTTGACCCGCCCTCCAATCGTCGATCAATCGAGGCCCATGCACGGGGCGGTGTACATGCGCGCAGCATTCTCCGCGGGAATACGCGGAGTGGGGGGTGGGGGGCCCTGGTGGTGGGAGGAGAGAGAGAGGGCGTGCGCATGACGTCTACAGCACCCGAGGTGAGGGAAAGACTTTGTGACCTCGACCCTTATGCCCGAACCTTCTGACCCACCCTGGTCTTTCTCTTTAAAAAAAAATTCCCGGAAGCTTTGCTTTGTTTTTGACAGCAAGGTGGGAGGGGTGAGGGTGTGAGAAGGGAAAGGGGAGGGAATGCGTAGAGGGGTACATCATAGGGCTGGCGGTGACATCATAGGAGCGTAGGTTGCCGGCGTGTTGGGTGGGAACGTGAGGTAAACATGGAAAAGGCGTGCGTTTTCCAGGGAAATGTTTTGGGAAAAAATTTTGAGGGTTGGAAATGTCTCCGAGGGGGGTGTTTAGATCTCCGAGGGGAGTGTTTAGATCCCCGATCGGGTTGATCACGGGGGGGTTCGTCATGGTGCAGTGAAGGTCAGGCGGGCGTCGCCTTATCACGGGCCTGCATGCTCGCATAGCTCGCCGTCTTCCGGGGGAGCCGCTTCTCCAGTCTCCTCGCACGGCTTTGCAGATTCCCAGATTCGACTGGCCTTGCTTCAGAGGAACGGGAGGGCGGGGATCGGACACGTCCTGAACGTCCTGGCTGAAGAAGCAAGCCCTTTGCCGTCAGGTTGCAGAGCGCGAGACGGTGAGGTGATCTCAAGACGCGCGGACGGGCGCTAAGACTAAGCTTCTTTTCGTTCCCGTCAGGGGATAAGCATACCACAAGCGCATGCCTTGGCCTCGACCCCCTTAGCTCACCTGTATTAATAACCCTTGACAGCCACTGCACTGAGGCGGCGGGAGAAGCTGTGGCAGTGGCTGTCGCGACCGGTAGCACCGCGCTAGGGAGGCGTGGAACGTGCCACTGTCGCGCCAGATGCCCCCGCCCGGACGCCAGCGCCATCTCGGGGGTCCGGATGACCCCACCGTGACATGCTCTTGAGCTTCCGAGCTTCCTTAAGCTTTCTTGTGACGCTATTCTGGTGGGGATTAGATATTCCAAAGAGCTTGTTATCATTTTGATGTTTTGCTTTCGTAAAGTTCCAGGGGCCTCCGGTCTAGATCCCGGGGACACGAAAGGGGAGGATCATGATACAGTTCCAAGCGTCCTGCAGCGCGGAAAAAAGAACCGCGTCGTTCAAGCTTCGGTTCGATTTCCACTAGCCGCCTCCCCTTCACCCGCTCTTTTCCGCCCTTTGCCTTTGTCCACGATCCCGACGCGGCCCTCTGTCCGCCGACTCAACCCGCCCTTCGTCTCTCTCTCCAACCCGCCCCCTTGTCCCCGACGCTAACGCGCCCTTTCTCCGCCAACCAGTCCGCCATTTGTCCACCACCCCGAATCGACTCTTTGTCTTGGGGAACACCAGGGCACCAAACATCCGGATGTGAGCGAGGACAAAGGGATTCACCCGACGCCACACGGCCCCGCGATGGGGTTAGAGACAAGGAGCATGCGGTGATATCGTGGTGATGGGCGGGGCAAGGGAGTCCCACAAAGGGAGAAGGGCGGCAGTCCGACAAGGGCGCACAGCTGTAGACGATACCCTGCGCGTCGAGTCCAGTCTCGAGTCCCGCCGGAGATCCTACTGCCAGCCCTTGTCCAGAACACAGTCGACGTAACCCCCCCTCTCCAGCCCCAGGGCCCAGACCCCAGACTCCGTCTCCCCATCTTCCAATATCCCAGCATGACCGGTCACAGCACAGA
Source organism: Scopulariopsis brevicaulis (assembly GCA_017657125.1). Taxonomy (NCBI): domain Eukaryota; kingdom Fungi; phylum Ascomycota; class Sordariomycetes; order Microascales; family Microascaceae; genus Scopulariopsis; species Scopulariopsis brevicaulis. The sequence continues at coordinate 35,554 of JAGFNX010000454.1, forward strand.
AAGCACTCAGCCATAGTTCATAATCATGTATTCATTCCCCTAATTACCCCAAAACAATAGCTCCCCAATGCAACCCTCCCAATCCCTTTTTCTCTAGCATGCAGACTTTCCCAAAAACGAAAAAAAACAAAAACAACATGTAGTACAAGTAAAGTGAATGCCATGCTCCGTGGGGAGATACTATGTCATATGTCACATGCAAAAAACGCCCCTTCCGCGGAAATGCTTTCCTGGATGTGCCCAATCTATTCGGGTGGAAAGCGGTTAATGTTCAAGGAAAAGCGAGCTGTGATGGCGCGAGGTGGGTGGTGCGAGAGAGGTGAAGGTGGCCCGTCGTGGGCGGGTATAGTCTTTTTCTTCGCGTGAACGAGGGGGTATATAGCGATGAAGGTCAGGTGGATGTAGCGATGGAAGTGAAGGCGGATGTAGCGTTGGGAGGTTGGGAGGAGGTCGAGTCGGTGAGGCTGTTCGGGGTCGTGTCGTAGAATTTGTCCCAGTTTATTTCTTCGAGCCCTGGGTCTTGCTCTGGTGCGACGAGTGGCACGTCCGATACTGTATAGTCGTTAGCTCCGATCCCCAAACATCTGGCCCACCGCTGAACGCCAGCAACAAAAAAAGGGAGGACAAAAGAAAAAGTCGGGCTGCTTACCCTCTGCCGGCCCCTCCTCTCCTCCTCGGAATTCCGCCTCGCCCGCCTCCTCTCCTCCTCGTACCACGCGCTCAGGCTCTTGCCACCGAACATGAGGTCGTCGTCGTCGATGGTTATGGGCTCGATGAGCTGGTACGCGGGCGTCGTGCTGGCGAGGTAGTGCTGTGGGTGTGTGTCTGGGGAGGCCATCTTTGCCGTGTCCTGCGATGTTTGGAATCGCGGTGATTGTGGCGTTTCTGGTTGGGTGTCGCCTTGTCGGTATGGGTGGCTGGTGGCTGGTGGTTTGACCGTCCAGGTGTTTGTAGGGCGGTAAAGGGGCCTCTGTTTGCTGGGAGGATACGTCGTCGTGATGGCGATGGTGCCGGTGGTCCGATCTTTTATCTTTCCTTCCGCCAGATCGAGGTGCTCTCCCTTTAAACAAGGAAATCGGCGTCCTCGAAATTTGCACTCTTGCGTGTCCTTTCCCAAGTGGCGCTCGGGAGCCTATCGTCGCGGCGTCGGAATCAAACCAAGGCGTCAAGCTCTCGGCAACAGCTTCCCCTCGTAGCGGTGAAACACCCCGATTCTCAGAAAGGGGGCTGCTGACTTGATCGGTAGTTCGGTAGACCGCGTATTCGGTATACCGGTTTGTGCAGAAGGCGTTTTGTCGTTGGATCTCAGGAGCCCGATGTGGACAAGTTGTTCGAAATTTTTTACTTTGCGTCGTTTGTGGCGGGCGGGTTTGGGGAGGTGGGACTCGCGGTTGTTTTATGGAGGACCGCTGCGACTGGGCAACGGGGAGAGTGTTCGGGGGCGTGTGTCGCGGCCAGTGGGGTGTGCGGCTGGAACAGAGGTGGCGGGGGGTGTGGGGCGGGGAGTGGCGGTAGAGGTACCGGTACGCGGGTTTGTCGCGTGGGGCACGCTGGGGCGAGGTACCCGGCGCGCAGAGGGGGTGAGATTGTGGGATTGTGGGATTGTCTTGGGCTGACGGACGGTGCTTTCACATGGTCGGCGGACAGCAGCTGATGGGCTCGAGTACCACGCATGAGCTGCTATTTTGTAATCATGTGCGTGTGAATGGAGGCGATATATCCGGGCTGCCTGGAGGCAACGGCGCAGGCGTGCGTCGGGCTGTGCGGCGATGTAAGCTGAGGACACGGGAGGATAGGGGCGAGCCACGTAGGGGCCGAAGGCCAGGCTGGGTGAGGTTACAATCAGTATATGTGAACAGCGCCTAGCTGGGCCTGCGCGAGCCAGCTGGGCCCACGACCCCCCCGAAATCCGGAGCCCCCCTTTTAACTCCTATAGTACACGGCCGCATCTCGGGACCCGAGGATGCGGGGGTGGGGGGAGCCGGTGGCGGGGTGCTTTTGGCCGAGACTGTCTCGTCTCCAACCTCCTGCATGACCGAGGCGTGCTGCGTCACTTGCGGAAAAGATCGAGCCCGGGTGTCGATTCCGGTCGACTCTGGTCCCAGGCTGCAACGAGGCTGTGGGGGCGGGCTGGTGAGCATCCGAGGGCCGCGTGGGCGGGCGCGGGTTTCCCGATGGGGGAGGTGAGGCGCGTAAGGCTCGGTCCTGCGCTGACGTGCGCCAGCGGTCCGCGTCGATGGAGGGGTCAGGGCTGCATGTTGCATTACAGTACGTCTGCCCCGCCCGGCCGATAAACACACAGACGGGCGGACCAAGACACGAAACCATCGATAAACTACTGCACGAAACGAAGTTCTTTATTCCCTCCCTCGATCGACATCCCCCAACCTCTCCACAAGTAAAAAACCGGAAAGTCACCCAGAGTGTCTCACCCGACGCGCACAAGTCCGCGGCGCACGAGGAGACACAATCACGATTTTTTCATTTCCCGAATCCGGGAACCGGGGAGGGGTTGTAACGTTGGATCATGGAAGGGGTGCGACGGTGGGCGGCGCGGGGGGAAAGGGGGGGGGTGGGGTGTGGTGGGAAAATTCAAAATCCTAGGCGGGGGAGATGGATTCTGAGGGGTTGTGACTCGCGACGGCTTCAGTACCTTGCACCTGGGAACTTGCTGACCGACGGTGTCTGATCGCGGGACGGGACGGGTCAAGGGCAGGGCGGTCTCGGGTCTGTGGCTCGGCTGCGGCTTTTACCGAGGTTGACTGAGATTTCACCTCCAACCTGTCATCTATGAGGGGGCTCCAACATCACCAGTGGCAAAAAAGGGGGAATCCCGTACCTCTACCTCCCCAAGTATATATCGCATTCGGGCCATTCCCACGGCTTCGACTCACAACGCCGACCAAGGCCGAATTAGCGTGCCCGCTCCGTAAACCTGCCCCTCCAGTTACATTTCGCGGGGCACCCCGCCAAGACGAGGGCCGGTCTTGGCGGATGGGTCCGCGTCGACGCGGACGCCACTAGTCCACGCCGCCGGGTCCAGGCTGCGGTGTCTGTCTCTGTGGTGTCGCTTGTGGATTGCCGCGGGGTTGACGGGCGGGGCTGTGGTCGGCGGGGGAAGGAAGGAAGGATTCTGCCGAGCTCCTCTCGGATGGGGTATGAGGGCTGGTGCCGGCGTGTTGGAGTGGTACTGTAGATGGTGGATCGCGGGGCTTGAGCGGGGAGCAGCGTCGATCCATGCGGCGTGTATCCGCGCCAGCCTTGTCCCGATCTGCTGTTGCATCCGCCTGACACTGACACCTGCCCCTCCTGACACAGTGGCTATGCGCGTGCTGACGGGGTGTTGAGACGGTCTGAGAAGGGGACCACGAGGAATGGCGGGCTCGGAGTGGTACGGGTCTGAGTTGCGGTGAGTCTAACACCATGGAAGGCTTCCGTGTCACAGGATGTCGGACTATGGGAGGTACAGCGTAGTTGGTGGTCCGTCTGTCAGCGACGGGGGGCCGCCTCGGGCTTCGGGGTTATCCATCCGACGCGCTCCACGACCCTTTGCCTCTTTTACTTCGGTGCTGACGTCATGGAGAACGTACCCTCGAGACCGCGACCGTAGACGAAGCGTACAGGAAGGCGCTCCGAGACCCCACCCTGGGGGCTGCGACGGCACATCAACCGCGTGCTTCACACGGCGGTGTCCTACGCCCCCGGGCTCATGATTCCTCGAACATGCCCCGCGCCGCACATGCACAGGCATGGCGCTAGCGTACAAGTTGCCCCGCCGATTTAAGGTGTTCTTGCACTGCAGTAGCGGGGCGCACCTTGTAAGCTCTCTGAAATCCCTTAGCCTACATGGGTTCTTCGGTGATATATCCGTCAGGTAGGGCTAAGATCGAGGCACGGGCGCTTACGGGGTCCGCACCTCCCCGTGTCCCGCAGTCGTATCCATCCTCGGTCGTCCCCACCGAACGCCCCGGGTCCCGAGCGCCGAGCCGAGCTACCCCGCGCCCCACCTCGTACTCGATCCCGATCCTCACCGAGCCTGTCCGCGGTCCACCCGCCACCAACTGTCCCCAGGCCAGCATGACAGTCCCACAATCCCACCTGCAGTCCCGCCCGACACCCCGACAACAAAGCCATGTCGTCATACCCCCGCCAAACCCCCGTAAACAAAACACGACAAAAAGCCCATCCCGGATCCTGGAAATTCCCAGATCTCGATGTCGGATATCCGTACGCCCCCCATCCTCTTTTATCTTGACGCGAGGTACAAGGTCTGCATCAAGATTTGTATTTCTCCTGCCAGGTACGGGGCCAAGTGGATTTCCCTGGCGGGAGAGATTCTTTGTGGGGATGACGTAGGGTGGTGGATGGTGGTTGGGGGTGGTTGGGGCGACGTCACTGAAGCTGGATCGGGCCCCGTACTTCGCGAGGTCTCGGGCTCGCGGAGCGGTGTCAGGGTGGTTGGCGACTGCTAAGCGGGGTTCCACGTCGCAGGGTCGTGGTTTCGGAGCTTCTGTCTTGTGTTCCTGAGACGATCTGTGCGAAGCCGCTCAATGTTTCGGCCTACTCAACTGCACCCACCTCCATCCAAATGGTGACGAACCCAACATCGCATACCCCTTCCAGCAATACGAACGAGTCCGGCCTTTTGGTCGCACTTCCGTCCCAGCCCTGGTTTCCCTCCCCCATCACCCTAGTCACAAGGGCTTCTCTCCAGCCCCGCTACCCGCCAAAGCTCCCAGATCGAAAGCCATGAAACATCTCAAAGGAATGTCCGAGGCCGCGATGGTTTTCCGGGCCGTGCCGCAAGGGGTCTCAGGTTTAAAATTCCGCGGGTGCAGTGCTAATTTTACGCTGGGGTTAGTTAGACCCCGCGCGGCGGGTTAGAGACGCAGCACTTCCGGTTGCGAAACCGAGGCTAGTAAACATGTAGAGGGGCTATTACCAGTCCGAGAGATCTCCGCACAGAGCCTCACGCTCTCTTAAACTAGTGGTTGACCTCGTAGCAATTACCCGACGCTTCTGGCTTGACCCCGGGATTCAGCCCCGATGGCCGTCCGCGCCGGATCCGAGAACCACGCAGGTCCGACGGCCCCACAATTCCCGGAGCCGCCGTCTGACGCGCTTCCACCTTGTACATGTGAATCACGGATCTTAAATGGATTCATGCTTCGGCCCCTTGGACAGGACCTTGATCCGCACGGAACGACTACCGAGTTGGTAATCCGGTCGCAGGACATCCTCTATTGCTGCCCGAGAACCAAACATGATATTGCGTGAGCCTAGGCATGGCTCCTCCACCATCGTATACGTCTTTCGGTATGCCGTACCACGCGGCCTATGGTGCGGACATTAGGTGTTCCGTAACTAAGTACAGGATGGCCAGAGCAGCCGTGAAGCATCGACATCAAGGGTTCATCGGACAGGATCGGATGGGAAGTAAAGATGAAAAAAGAAGCACGTTTTGTTCACACCATCCTAGGATTAGGGTCCGGCTATGTCCCCGGCATAGCCCTCGCCACTTGTCCCTTTCCTTTGACCCAGGTCCATTTGCGCATTGCCAACGGCCCGATTCAGCCCCCCACGCTTCCTGCCGATGATGCAGTGTTATTCCCCACTTCCCCGAGGGGAAACCGGCCTTTGATGTCCTTATACGCGTATAAGCACCCACCTCGTCACAGTAGCCAATAGGCCGTCCGCAGGATATGCTGCCTCACATCCTTTTAGGTGAGGGGCACTGGGAATTTTCGGACCGAAAAATCCAATATGGTCTTGACCCGAGTTTCCGTGAGTGGAGCGCATCCATACAGGCGCACACTTATACCCAACGCAAGTGCCGGACGAGATCATGTAACATTACCCCGCGGTCACTGGCGTAGCGAGACCCGCCTCCTTCTCGAGAGTCCAGTCATAACCTCCCGCCACCCCCGATGAAGACGATGGATCTCGCTTGGGGGGGGTATAATCGGCCCTTTAATCAAGACCGCGTGGTTTCCCCCGGCCCGGGGGGGCCTTTGCGGAATGGCACCTCGGGGTATTCACTTGAGCGTCGTTAAACCTGAGACCGCCGGGTATAAATGGTGCTTGGGCCCCATGAGTATAGTCTCTGGAATCAACCTCTGCAACGCCAGCGCTTCTCTGCCAGCTGGAGTCCAAGCCATGTATTTACCCGGTCTGCTCGGTCTCCTGGCCGGCGCTTCGCTCGCCAATGGTTCGGCCCCTGGACCACGCCGGTATGAAAGCTACCATATCCCCACTGCTAAAGGTATATCCGACCCAGCCTGGCTTCCCCGGTCCGTTGCTAACCCCCCCACGCCAACTATAGAATGGGACCAAGCCGAGGCCAAGGCCGCCGACTTCGTCTCGCAGCTCAACCTCACAGAAAAGGCAACAGCCGTCACTGGAAGCCTGTCCGAGGGCAGCCGCACGGGCTGCATCGGCGCCCTCCGGCCCATCGAGGGCGTCGGATTCCCCGGCATGTGCCTCCTTGACGGGCCGAGCGCCGTGAACAGAGCGCACCTCGTTAGTATCTTTCCCGGGGGCACAAGTGCCGGTGCGAGCTGGGATCGGGACATGGTCTTTCAGAGGGGCGTTGCTATTGCAGAGGAGTTCAAGGCCAAGGGCGGGCACGTAATTCTCGGGTACGAGAAAACCCCACCACGTTCTCACAGTTCCCACTCTAATACTGCTGGGGGTGAGCTAATACTGGATGAGCAGACCGAGCACCGGGCCCCTTGGTCGCCACCCCATGGGAGGCCGGAACTGGGAGGGCTTCTCCGCGGACCCCTACCTCGCCGGCGAGGCTATGAAGTACACCATAGCAGGCCACCAGTCAGTCGGCGTCCAGACCTCCTCCAAGCACCTCATCGCCAACGAGCAGGAAACCCAGCGGACCAGATCCGTCCTCAAGGACGGGACCATCGTCGACGCCGTGTCCTCCAACATCGACGACCGCACCCTCCACGAACTCTACCTCTGGCCCTTCGCCGACGCCATAAGAGCGGGGACCACATCCATCATGTGCAGCTACAACCGTCTGAACGGGACGTACGCCTGCGAGCATGAGCATCTGCTCAGGGACGTCCTCCGCGGGGAGCTCGGCTTCCGCGGCTGGGTCGTCTCGGACTGGTTCGCGTCGCACTCGACCGCGGGGTCTGCTAACGCGGGGCTCGACATGGAACAGCCGGGGGACTTACCTGAGGGCTTTGATAATACGTGGGGAGGAAGCGGTTTCTACGGTCGGAATCTCGAGGAGGCGGTGCGGGCGGGTAATGTCACCGAGGAGAGGCTGGACGAGATGGTGCGCCGCGTCATGACGCCGTATTTCCTCTTGGGTCAGGATGATCCGGGGTATCCTGGTATTGACGAGGACATGCGCTTCGTCCTCGGCATGTTCGATTCGGGGTGGTCCGCGCTCCAGGGTAGGGGCACCGCGGTCCCCGGCCGGGACGTCCGCGGAGATCACTACGAGCTGATCCGGAAGATGGGCGCGTCCTCCTCGGTGTTGCTCAAGAATACAAAAAAGACGCTGCCGATTAAGGAGACGGGAAGGTGTAAGGCGGGGGAAGAAGTCGTCAACATCGGCGTCTTTGGGAATGCGGCCATCGAGCCGACAGAGGGCCTCGCGTCCCTGAGGTCGTACGAGACGCCCTCCGGCCCCGAGTTTGGTGCTCTATCGGTTGGCGGCGGCGCCGGCTCAGGCCGGAACCCCTACCTGGTGTCACCCCTCGAGGCGGTAAAGGCGCGCGCGCGCAGGTCGGGTTCTATCGTGCAGCACCTCGCCTCGAACGAGCTCCTCGCAAACGACGACTTCCGCTCTATCTATCCCGTCCCGGACATCTGCCTCGTCTTCCTCAAAACCTGGGCAGCGGAGGAATACGACAGGACGTCATTCGAGCTAGACTGGAACTCCACCCTCGTCGTTGCCAACACGGCGGCGTTCTGCGGTAACAGGACGGTCGTGGTGACCAACTCCGCAGGCGTTAATACCATGCCATGGGCGGATAACCCCAATATTACAGCTATACTAGCCGCGCACTACCCCGGTCACGAGATTGGCAACTCGATCGTCGACGTGCTGTGGGGCGATACGGAGCCTAGCGGGAGGCTGCCCTACACCATACCGAAGCGCGAGGAGGACTACAATCTCCCCGTTGTGAACTTGACGGGTGCCGACGGTGGACGGGAGCTCGATTCGGACAAATGGCAGGCGGACTTTACGGAGGGCCAGCTGATCGACTACAGACACTTTGATGCGAACGACATAGAGCCGCTATTCGAATTCGGCTTTGGGCTGGGATATACGACCTTTGAGCTAGGGTCCGAGGTTTCAGTGGCCAGGCTTACGAGTGAGCCACTGTCTGAATTTCCAGACCCGGAAGCATCGATCGAGCCGGGTGGGAACACGGACCTATGGACGGACTTAATCAATGTGTCCACAACTGTCAGAAACACGGGCGAGCAAAAGGGGAGCACCGTCGTCCAGCTGTACCTGTTGCTTCCGGAGGAGGCCAAGGCTGAAACCACGCCCGTGCATGTGTTGAGGGGTTTTGACAAACTGGAGTTGAGGAGTGGTGAGAGCGGGGAGGTGGAGTTCGCGCTCAAGAGAAGGGACGTGAGCTACTGGGATGTTGAAGCGCAGCAGTGGAGGATCCCGAGTGGAGAGTTCACGGTCACGGTCGGGTTTAGCTCGAGGGACTTACCACTTGAGGTGACATTTGACGTCCTAGGTTGATGAAGTGATGACCTTTAAAGGGGAAGGCTGAGAGAGAAACATGTACTTGTTGCTCTACTACACTCTTAGTTGAACCATATTACAGCGGAATCTTCTAGAGTCCTGAACTATATATCTCAGCCCACAAAAGAAAAGTCGAGACCTGCTTGACTATATACAGGAGGTGAAATGCACCCACTCCGGTAGACCTTGGATAGCTCATAGAAGACGGCACCAGAGTACCCATAGTTCTAAGAATTTCTCCAGCTGTCGCAGGAGCATGCGGCCTGTATCATATATCATCTGTCAGCAGGGTATAGGCGGCCATTGTCCATCGCACCGTCATCGTTTATAGTTTCATCTTACTACAAATCAACTCACTTCACGGTATGTGTTTGCGAAGCCACAATGAGGTCACATTCTATCAGTCAGCGAGTTCCACCTGCGTTGGTAAACAGTAGCGACTGGATACATCGTTATAATGTCCACAGTCGTCAACCCCTGGGACTCCCAACAACGCACGAATAACGTTCAAACTGAGTATAGGTGTCTTCTTCCAAACCAGGAGCCTATCAACCATTACATCTTTTCCGCCTACCCGTGCCCTAAAATTAGGACAATGTGGCCAAATCATCTCCCCCTCTTGAGGTCCCTCACTCCACGTTACTAAACTGCACGCTGCCGTCCGTGTCGACCTCCGCCTCCCCGACCTGGCTAAACGGGTGCGTCTCACGCGTGACGACTCCACATCTCACGAACTGCTGCAGCGACTCCTGGATCGCCGTGTAAGTCTCCTCCAGCATCTCCGCCACGGACTCCATATCTTCATCCCCCGCAATGTCCTCGTCCTCGGGGTCCGTCTCAACGGTGTATATCCACGCCTTCATTCCGGTGAGACCCTCATGCGAGACCCCGTCGATGAGGTTATGCCACTGCAACTGGATATGATCCCACGAATCCCCGAGGTTAATATGCGAGAGGAACACCGAGTGCCCGCTGCTCCGAGGGGGCTTCCCCGTGATGATAATCCCCACGCATGTTCCAAACCCGCCAGACCAGAGGCCCTGTCCGCCCTTCTTAGTGGATTTGTACCGCCCATCTCAGTGCTCAAGTATCCGTCAGGCTTTGAGCGCGCGAGGAGAGCCCTCTGGCTTTTCGGGCTCCGTGATCGGCGAGCTGCAATATTCCTTGAAGGTGTCCCGTGCCTTCTAGCTGCGGGGGTCGTCGGGGAGGTCGATAAACTCGGCGGCGCCGGTCTCTTCGCAGGCGTCTGCGGTGGTGGCGCTGGCGGTGCTGGGCTCTGGTTCCTCGACTGTGGTGGTCGGTTCGGGGGCATCGGTGGGCTTATCCTCTGAGTCCTCGCCTCCCTCTACAGGCTCGTCTTCAGTTGCTGGCTCATCGTCTGTGTCTTCGTTTTACTCGGTAGGCGGCTCAGTCTCCGTAACTTCTCCTCCCTCAACATGAGGCTCATTATCCGTGTCTTCCGCTTCCTCGGCAGGCGGCTCAGTCTCCGTGTGTTCTCCTCCTCAACAGGCGGCCAGTCCTCCGGGGGTGCGTCTTCCTCCACAGGCTCACCTTCGGGCTCCCCAGAACCTTCCTCAACAGGCTCCGTTTTGGGAGTATCTTTCGCGGACGGAGGAGGTCCCGTCGGGGGGGTCAGGGCTGTCCGGGTCCTTGGGGTTCCAAGGGACTATTGGAACTAGATGATTATCGCCGCCGTCGTCCCCTCCACGGCCGCCATTCTCTGTATCGTCTTGGTTATCATCTTCGGATTCGCCATTGCCCCCCTGGTCCTCGGCCTCAGGCGGAGGATCATCGCCCTCAACTTCATCGTCGTTTCCCTCCTCGACCTCCCCAGGCGGAGGGGTGTCTGGCGTAGGTTCAGATTCCTCCGCGCCGTCATTGGGAGGAGGAGACCGGACATCCTCCCCCTCAAGATCCTCCTCGTCCTCGGCCTCCTCGGGCGGAGGGCCATCACTTTCGTTCTCCTCTTCCAAGACCCCTTCAGGCGGAGGGGTGTCTGGTGTAGGCTCAAGTTCCTTCGCGCCGTCATTGGGAGAAGGTGACGGGGCATCTTCCGCCTCGAGATCACCCATGTTAACGGCAGAGCATTGCTCAGGGAAGACGGTGACAGTGACGGGGTTGGCGGTGAGATATATGGTCGCTGGGGTAAGGTCCTCCTCTTGCGCTAGTACCCCGGCCCTCGGGGCCAGTATCAGGGCCGAGAGGATGAAGCGGACGTACATGTTCGCAGGAAAGGCTCGCGGGTGGAGGGTGGGGCTGGTACTCTGGTGGGTTGACGGGTAAGTATCCAAGGTTCTTGCTCAACCGTCGCGGTCAGGTAAACCGGCCTTTATATAGGGGTCGACAATCCGGGGTAGGTAACACCTGTCCATGTTGGATCCTCCATGCGTGAATTGGCTCGCAGGATTATGGACCCCAGAATGGAAATTCCGATAGCCACGCCGATCCGGCCCCGAGTACTCGAAAAATTTGGCGACATTCAAATATCCCCGTGGGCTCGGTGCGTGTTCTCCGCGTCTATTTCGGGGACCTCGCTCGCTAACGCCTCCAATACCGAGATAAGTGTGGGGTAGTGCTTGATCCTTCGAGATACGCGTTGCAGACCTCCACCGGGTCGTCAGGGACGTGGAGTCGAGATCGCCAAATGCCTCAACACTAGGAGCCGCTTCCATGATAATGAAGTGATCCATCAGCGGGGACCAGTCCCCCAGGCTGGGAGCAATGATCCCTGAGCCCCACAGATGGTGGAGCTCCGGGTTGAAAGCCCTTTGCCAACTTGGTTCCTAGCATCCGGTTCGTGTCATATCCTACCCTCGCGTTCGTCTTACGCTGGCCTCCCTGCAGGTTTCGAGGATAAGGCCTACAAAGTAGCCTAACGGCGGACAGCGGTCCTGGACTATAATCACTCGCCCATGTCTGGCCGCTCGTACCCATACAGGATGGAGTCATTTGCCGCGCTAGACATGTCTAACCTCTGGTCTCATGCCTCGTATGGATGCGTAGACTGCGGGTAAGTTCGACCATCGGGATGGAAGGGCTCATGAATCCTCGTAAGCGTCTTTCAAGGACAAGCAACAATCCGAGTTGCCTGTGAACGATATTTAGGCGTTGATCCAGTTGGCCTGGCATTGATGTTTTCGTCCAATCAAGGTGGTGGCCCCGAGGCCAATTCCCCAGGCGAATTGGTTGACATACCCGCTGGGTAACCTGTTTAGGGACAGTAACGAGGACCGTAACGGGTACCAACGCGACGTGCGACCAGCTTTCCCACCTATATCCGTCTTTGTTCAACTAACAAGCTATACTGCTGGTTGTGTATACCCCTTAAATCCATCGTGTAGCACGTACACCTAATCGGACTAAGAAATACCTGGCCGCATTCAAATGGCGTAGAAAAAGTAGCATCCTTACGATAACGTCTTGTTTCGAACGCTTGTCCTTCCGCCCGCGCTCTATAGCTGAGTCCCGTGACGAGTTGCGAGCTGTCAAGAGTGGAACTAGGCAACAGCCCCGATACCTGCCCCAAACCCCTTCACCAGCGCGTCGTTCCTGCCGTCCGGCACTAACCCAGGGAACTCGTCACCTCCAATATCCAATTCTCCACCAAACAGCCGACATGTTAGCGTTCGCCAACCTCCCAAGCGACGTCATCTTCCTCATAATCGAACAGCTCGAGCGGGAGCGCGACGTTAGCTCCCTCTGCCGCACCTCGCGCGCCGTCCACCGCCTCGCGAACCCCTACTTCTGCAGTCGCCATGCTCGCCTCCACGAAGGCTGGGCTCTCTGCTGGGCTGCGCGGCACGACAGGGTCGACACGGCGAGGCTGCTGGTCTCAGCGGGCGCGGACGTCTCTGCGCGCGTGTACGATTGGGCCTATCAGCCACCGGTCGCCATAGCGGCCAAGTATGGGAGCGTCGAGGTGACGCGGTTCCTGTTTGGAGTAGAGGGCGTGGACCCAGAGCGGACGGGCCGCGACGACATCCCGCCTTTATCCCATGCGGCGAGGGCTGGCCACGAAGAGGTGGTGAGGCTTTACCTCGCGGACCCGCGCGTCAACCCCGGTAGGAGGAACAACGAAGGCTTCACAGCTCTCTTTTTTGCGGCCGTGGTCCGCCAGGCAAAGGTCGTCCAGCTGCTGCTCCGCGATGAGCGCGTCGATCCCTCGGTCGCTAACGACGTTGGTCGCACGCCGCTTACGAACGCCGCGGCAAGCCGACTCGACAATTCCGATGTTCTGCGGCTCCTCCTAGCCGATCCACGCGTTGACATAAATCACGCCGACCACTACGGACTCACGGCGCTACACGCGGCGGCTTTTGAGGGGAAGGCGCAGCACGTCAGCCTCCTCCTCGACGCGGGGGCCGACGTCAACGCCCGGGATAGCGTGGCGAACACCCCGCTGCACAACTGGGCAATGGGGACGGAGGAGGACGCCGACGTCCTGGCCCTGCTGCTCGCCGCCCCCGGGATAGACGTCAATGCGGCCGGCAACTTTGGCCAGACGGCGCTGATGACCGCAGCCGATGGCCGAAAAGGCGAGAAATTGTCCCGTCTCCTGAGCGACGAGCGCGTCCGTCTAAACCCCACGAACCACGAGGGACTGACAGCCCTAATTCTCGCAGCCCGCGCCGGAAACGACAAATGCGTGCGTCTCCTCCTAGCCCGGGATGACCTCGACGTGGACTTGGGCGCCGAGAACCAACAATACCTTTTGCACTACGCCATCCAGAGCGATTACTACATAACGGTGGAGACGCTACTGGGAGACGAGAGAGTTAGCACGCGGTACAAGGATTCGATCGGGTGGACACCGTTCCTACACGCGGTGGGGAGCGGGTGTGCCGATGTCGCGAGGCTGCTGTATGAGAGCGGGCGCTGTAGTGTCGACGATCGGGACGAACAAGGGAGGAACGCGTGGATGCTGGCGGAGGAGAATGGCTACGACGATGTGATGGACGTGTTGCTTGAGATTCAAGACAAGGCAAAGTGGCAGGAATAGAAGTTTCAACAATCTCTCTTGTTGCGGACTGTTGAGCGTGTTTTTGGTCGTCGGACATGGATACTGAAGACATCACGTACACGTTCGAATGACATGCCCAACAAGGCACGCAGCCAACCGGAACGCCACGAAACTGGATTCCATGCATTCATGAAAGTGATACAGGGCAGGCCACCGTAAACCACGTTTCCACGCAGGACTTATATTTTCCGTATTGCCGTGGCAATTAGACTGCACAAGGCTTGAGGAAAACGGCCAAACAGTCAGCTGGACCAAAACCTGATCCACATTTAAACACCGGTGCTACCCATCTTTATCATGGGAACTAGCAAAAGCCCAAGGCGTACTTGGTAATCTCCGTCCTCCGCCCCAGGGGCCCCGACTCCTCCGTGAACGTCCCCACGAACGGGCCGTCGTTGGCGCACGCGTTGAGGATAGACTGGATATCGCCAATGAACGCCGACTGCTTAATAGTAATCTCGTTGCCATTCTGCGGAAATCCCTGATTAGTACCGGATTGCCACCCCGACAAGATGTTGTCATATGGAGAGCAGGATTTACCTTGGGGTAGATCGTGACGTGGCACTCGTTCTCGCAGCCGAGGCTGTATGACCCGCCGTTGATGGTGACCTCCTTTTCAGGGTCACCCTCCAGCTTACCGATGACCCAGTCGCAGGGCGAGCGGTCGGCCACCTCGTCGCCGTCGGCCACGCATTGGACCTGATACGCCGTCAGTTGAAGTCTCTTGGTCGAAGAGTGCGACGGGACTTACGCCGGGCCTGCGCTTCTCGGGGGCGGCGGCGGCCTGTGTGGATCATGTTAGTCTAGTGAATTGTGGGCTGATGGCTGTGGGTCAACGAACAAAGCCAGCCAGAGCGGCGAGGACGGAGATGTAAGCGGCCTTCATTCTGACTGTGTGTACTCGGTAATAGTAGTAGTGGATGAAGTGGAGAGTATGGATGTAAGTTGGAAGATCACGACTCGCTCGCGGGCTCAACGCCCTTTTTAACCCAGAGGCGGATATCCTGGAGCAAGTTGCGAACTTCAACCTGTTTTCCTAATTTAGAATGCAACGGCCCGAGGAAATCCACATCGCGATCCTTCACTACGCCATATCTGTTTGAGGATCGGCCGTGGGTCTCTGCCCTACACCACCTGGTCTCGCGTGATAGGGCGACTCGGAATTCCCGCATCCAGGGGGTGCGGCGCGCGGTGGAGTAATCTAGAATCCTTCGGATTGCGCCTCCCGAGTATTACTCAGTATGTAGATCGCGGCCTGATGCAAGAGCCTCGTGGTCGGGGGATGGATATCACTCAGTTGGAACGAAGGATCCGCGAGAATGGGAACAATACGAGGTGCCACTTCCATAGCGTTCTCCAACCTGGAACGACGTGCGATATTGCACTCCATCCTTGCTGAATACAATATGAGCCGGCATTTTCATCTCCATATTCCCTTTTATGGCTACAGTTCAAGGACCTAGAATCCCGGAAAAACGCATCTGGCAATACCCGTTCTTACAAGTAGGCTTTTAGGAACGGCGAAGATGACGTCGTCCTCGGTACTTCGTGCTGTCCATAGAGGACGCCCATCCGCCTGCTAAGCTAAAGAGAACAACGTCTCGATACGCAGATATAGCCCTCGACACATTAGTGTTGCCGCTGGCTGGAAGCTTGGTTCAGCTAGCAGGGCTGTATTGACGCTTCCAGCCAGCGGGAACATATGCTAAGCTTAAAAAAAAAAAAAAAAAAAAGAGAGAGAGAAGAGGGCCGCGATCTGCGAAAGGGTTTTCTGCGCAGCGGGGCCACGGTGCGTTGCTGACTAACGCGACAAGGCAAAATAGTTTCATTAATTGAATCTACTTACAAAAGACTATCTATCTATCTATCTATTAAGACATAAGGAAATATAGACATCCCTCTCCGATCACCTCGGTTCCTCGGGGTTCAGTGAAGCTGTTCGCCCTGCCGGCCTGAGATTTCGTCGTTGGGTGCCAGATGGTCATCAACGATGACACTCATGGGGGCGACGTAGTGGTACGAAGGGTCGCCGTCGAAGAACAGAGCGACAACCAGAGCGGACCGGACTACAAGGTGGACCTCCTCTCCGTTGAGATCCTCCTTGCGTCCCTCGCGGTATGACCAGGTGATTGTCTCCATGGGCTCCATCATGACGTTCCACCCCTCGTCCGTCGCCGACGACACGGAGAACCCCCACGCGTCCGCACACCCCTCCGGCTTCCAAGCTAACCAATGCTTAGAGGACGAGCGTAACATGTACTCAAAGACTAGGGAGATGGGCCCGAGGATACTTTGGATTCCGTGTTCCCATGATTTCGTGTCGTCCCCATTGGCGCTGAGCAGTGACGCCAGGTCCTGCATGACCTGGCGGCCCACGTCTTCTGTCAAGCGGTCCTTAACAAACCCAGATTTGCGGCATAGTATGTTGGCGGTATACCACTTCCACACATTGTAGGCAGCGTCCATGTTACTTCTTTTCCACGGCTCGTCGAGTTTCCAGCCTGCACTACAGTATTAGCTCGGAGCAACTGAGAAGGAAAGCGTGCGAAGTTTAGGATGGTAAAGGGGTTAGGAGAAATATTCGCGAGAGGGTGTCTGTGAGGGGAGGGAAGACGTGTAGACTTACCCTTGAAGGTTTCCTTCAACTCGGCGAAGTGACCCCAATCTGGGCCCATCCACTCACGTATGCGCCTAGGATCGGCGGAGAAGACGTAGTCGTGGAGTGTGTGCCAGATACGTGCGGCGCATAGATACTGCATGCGTTGGGGATCTTGGAAGATCTCACGAGCACGAGGAGTCCAGCAGAGGAGCGTATTCTGCAAGTCCGGGTCCAGGTCATCCCAGACCCTTGGTGGAGACGAACAGGGGCCGTCGGTGGAATTTAAAGTGAGGCTGCGGACGAAGTTGTCAACGTTCACCGCCGCTTTCTTCCAATTCACCGCGACGCCATTATCCAAGACTTCCAAATACGGCTCCGCGAATAATTGGTCCTGGGCCTTGGAGTGTTGATGCTGGACAAGAGGTTCGTCCAGTATCCGTTGCTGAATCTTTCGCTCGTACGTCTGGGCGGGTGCGGGTGCCTCTGCTGCCACCTCGGTCCTTGGTTCTTCAGTCTTGGTTGAACCCGTCGCCTGTGGTATCTGTTCCTGGTAACTTTGTGATTTGCCAGGATGGCGGCGTTGTGACAATAGTGGGCTGCTGGGAGTCTCTTTGGCGTGGTGTACCGCCGGCCGGCCGTCGTTTCTCGCCGTTGTTAGTTGCTCAGCCTCGGGGCCTCGAGATTGCTGGTGAGGAACTGCAGAGTCCATCGCGCAACGCTTTAGGGGCGAATAGTCGCGAGTGCAAGATCTTGATCGCTTCTTGGACATGTCTATGGCGGAAATGGAAGAAGTAGGTGGAAAATCTTTGGTTTGGTAGATGGCCAACAAGGACATGTCAGAGGGAAGACCGGAGAGCCTGCCAGGCCAGGCGGTGGGTCTTGTAGCTTCCAGGGAATCCTTGTTTGTTGAAATCGGCAATGCTTGAATCCGGCCGCAAACAGCCATCCGACGAATGATTTGTGGCGCAGAACCATCGTCCCGTCTGGCCGCCCATTATTGGTGTAGCCCGAGACGCCAAGACTTGAGAGCCAGGTTCTCAACGCCACATTCCAGGAATTACGATAGAACTTCCGACATGGACGGTATGAGCTGTCTGGTATGAGCTTGTTGGCATGCAGCATGCCGATGTCAGCAGGTGAGGATACGCCTTGCATGCGCACGGGCTGACCTTGCCACGCCTCTCACCCGAGCTGATAAAACAAGCTAACGATAGGTATTAGTGCCGATATCGTCTCGATATTCAAACGAAACACTGATGAAATCGCCGGTCTGGTGAAGGGCCAGGTAACAACTGCCCAGAGCCTAGGGGGAGTTACGGGAACGGTAAGGGAGTGCGTTACAGATACAAGGGGATACATGTGTCTAACGTTCGGGCTTCTGCACAGTATCTCATTTTGACCGGCGGTTATGGGTCAAACGCGCTATTTCAGCAGATGCTCACCACAAGTCTCGGAGATTACCTCAAGATTATCGCCTGGGAAGACATAAGAATGTAAGTCATTAGCGATGGCACTCTGGCCTACCTCGCCTATTCTTCCTGCTTGTCTAACGGTCTGACGCTGTAAAGGCAGACTGCCGTCGCGCGCGGGGCAGCGCTGTATCATGGGACCCAAGTCATTGAACCGAGACCCGAAATGGCTACAGCCAATTAGCTCCTATCATGGGCCCAACTGATGTGTATTGTGGAGGAAAGGTGCACCCACCAAGAGGGCGGAGTATCCGAGTCCGGTTTGGTTGGGTCACACATGGAGGAGCAGCTGTCAGAATGCCCGTTCGTCTTTTTTCTCGCTGTGTTAGGTGTATTTTGGTCTCCTGCATCGACACTGGAAACCAGTTGTCGCATCTATTTCCTTCGTAATTCATGCCATGTAATTTCCTCTTCTTATTCTCTTCCTTTATGACAGACATTTTCAGATAGAGGCGCCTAGCAAGATACTACAGTTTGCGCTACCACGTTGTGCGTGCTCAACATATTGGAAGAGGAGGGGGCCGTGACAAGGGCGTGCTCCGCAGTGGACGAAGGCATGACCGGTTTAGAAATTCAGTGGAAGGGCTGCTCATCGAACCTCGGCTACAGCCCGGCCGCCGGTCCGTACCCGCAGATCACGACTTGGTATATGCGGCCAGGCGGCTTCCCTACCTTGGCCCAGCAAGTCATCGGGCAGCATGTGGAAAGGATTTCCAGGGTTGGCTGTGACTACAGTCTGATATCCACTTACGGTTGTCCACGGACTAACAAGCCTGCTAGGTCCAGGAAAGGATAGTATACAAGCCAGGATAGGAGCGGGATCTTGGACCCGAGAGGGTAGAGGCCATCATCGGTGCGCGGCTTGCGGACAGATCCCTCCTGCGAGATCGAGGGGCCACGGCCAGACCAGGTAAGCCCCTAATAGATTCCATCCCTCCGTGTCCTAACGTACGACGATACGACCCCGGGATCCATACTCTATACCAGTGCCTCGTCACACGGCCTACCAACCACTGATTGACGCGTCTTCCAGAGTACCTATTCCCGTTTCGGAAAAGAATATCCGCACCTATACCTCTCCTACGGGCTCCAGAGATCGCAACGGTATAGCTCCTCGCTGTTTGTTGTAGATTGGTCTTCCGCGTCACGGAACTAAGCGCCGGAGTTAATGGCTTCGAAAAAACTCTGTTCAAGCATTTTCAATTTTTCTCGGTGGGTCCGGGCGGTGAAGTGCGCTGCACGGGCCATATCTCCAAGTATAAAACCTCAGACACCCTCTGCTCCTTTGGTTTTTTCTTCTTTCTTTCTTCATGTCGACTTTACTTCAGTAAGCCACCCCCTACCTTCGAATCCACGCTCACTGGCACTCTCCCGCCGTTGTGATGCTGCTTTTGCTTCCAACCTCGACGCAGAATGCTAACAACCACCCCAGGAGAATCATTTCTATAGTAATCGACCTCTTCTTGGTTTCCCAAAGAAGCCACAGATCCCACCCTGGTTGATGAAACGATCCCCCGGCGCCCTTGAGTGAAACTTTGGACTGCCCTGGTCCTCGGTTGGCTCCCGCACTGTCTGCAAAGATGGCGGCCTTGCTTAAGTGCTTGGCTGTATAGGGAGTGGTGATGATCTCGTCCCTGCTTCTCGGTCTGTCCTTTGTGGCGCGAGGGCGGGGTGGGTGCTGGGGGTGTCTGACAGGCCTATCTTTTTTTTTTCATTGCCTTCTTGGGCTTGTCCCAGGATGCGAAGGAGAAATAAAGTTGAACGTGTATGTGCTGCCCGAAGCGCAGTTTCGCTTTGCGTGACGCGTCACACTCGCGTTCGTTGACCCTGTGGGTCCTCTCTCTTGTGCGCGATGCAGCGACGAAGAAAATATAAAATATTAGAGATTCAGGTTATGCTGTCATCCTCATTACATCAGGCGGCGCCCGTAACGTGCCAACTGGAATACAAACACATCCATCCTTCACCCAGCTTCCCACGCGTCAAGGTGTAAAATCGTCATTAAAGACCGCTGAGAATGTAAAGTCAGAAACATTCAACTACACCGCCTTCCCCCATACACTCTCCTAAACCACTCCTCAGAAAGCCTCCCCACGCCTCCCCCTCCCAATAGTATTGAACCCAACCCACTCGCCCCCCACCTGCCTATCGAACCTACTCGCCCCAACCTCCAACCCCCCCGCGCTCGAATAATCACTGAACCAGAACCCCACCACAACAATCAGGTAGCTCAACAACAGAATACACCCCTTGAAGTAGTTGCTCTTGCCCTCCCCGTACATGTAGCTCAGCAGGAACAGGCAGATGATGACCGTCACCATGTCCCACTGCGGGAACAGCAGAGTAAAGACGTACTTGGCCAGGTCCGGCTCCGGGTCCTCGGGGAGGGGCACCACGGTGTGCAGGGCCGAGTAGAAGACTAGCGCGGGGATCTGGAGCATGCAGACTTGGAGGGCGTAGGCGGAGCCGATCTCCATTGAGAGGGCGATGTTGCCGTTCATGGCGAACGAGATGGCGTTCTGCGGTTGTTAGTTACTTTGCACTCCTACACAAGGGACGCACAATGAAGACTCACCAGGAACTCGGTCGTGTTCGGCACAAGCGCAAACAGCGTAATCCCCAAAAACTTCTCATCAACCGCGAACCCCTCCAGCACCACATCCACCGAATCGACCAGAATCTCCGCGATGACAGCGTAGAACAGCGTCGCGCCAAGCAGGATGACACTACTCTTCGCCCTGCTCCAGTTCGGCGCGTCGTGGCCCCCGCCCTCCGCCTGCTCCCCGTGCGGCCCCACGGCCGGGAGCCCCGCGTCCGCCGCCTCCGGCTCGGGGAAGGTCGCCAGCCGGGGCTGCTCGGCGTTGCTCGGCCGCGAGCCGCCCGCCGCGTCAGGAGGCCCGGCTGGAACGGGGCGGTGCGGAGCCCGGCGGGGGTTCCGGACTGCAAAGGCCGCGGCCGTCGCCGCCACCTCTGCCACCTTGCGCACGAGGTTGTGGTTCTCCGCCTCGGAGAAGCCCGGGATGTTGACGTTGGACTGGGAGTCCGCCTTGGGGGGCACAACGTGAGGTGTGCCGCCCGCGGTCGCCGTAGCGCCGGAGCCGGAGCCGAACGACTCCTGGCGGGCGAGGCCCTCGCGGGGGCCGAGGCCCACCTGCTTTAGCGACTGTCCCAGGATCCGCTTGTACAGGTGCGAGTCCCGGATGTCTGTGCCCGTGGTCTCGGCGGACGCCTGCGGGATGGCGTGGCGGACCGCGTGCGCGAGGTCCGACTCATGCTTCTTCTCCTCCAGCTCCGTGTTCCAGATGATGGCGGCGTGCGTGCGGAGCGTGAACCACAGGCCGATCAGGTACATGAAGAAGAGACCCGCGGCCGCAAAGTACGTGTATGGCCGGACGGCCTCCATGTAGAAGCGGTCGTTCAGGGCCGGGATCTCAGAGTAGAAGCACCTGCGGCAGTCGCCCCCGCTGGCGTGCGACCCGGGGGCGCAGTCCGTGCAGTAGAGCTCGTGGGTGCCGTAGATCTGGTGGAACAGGGTCGGCCCGAAAGCGCCGAGCACGGCGAACAGTAGCATTGTCGACGTGACGCCGGCGGACTTGGCGTTGAAGCGCTGCGTCTTGCGCTTGATGGCGCCGAAGCACATCGACAGCCCGGGAAGGAACAGGATACCGGCGAAGATGCTGCCGACAATACTCCCCTCCACCAGCGCGCCCTTGCCCTGATTCAGCGCGACGCAGTAGAGGTAGACCTCGACGACGGTCGCGAAGAAGGCGTTGATGGCTGCGCCGAGACCCATCGACGACTGTGCCGAGATAGACGCGACGGCCTGGCCGATGAAGTAGGCGAGCGGAACGATGGAAAGCAGGCCAGCCGGGAACAGGAACGCCGAGGAGGTCACGAAGATATCGAGATGGAGCATCCCCTTGAGAACGAACCAGTCAAAGATGAGGAACACGACGACCGCCATGAGATTGATGAGGAAGATGTTGGTGCCGTCGATGGTGTACTTCCAGTACCGTGGTCCCGCGGCCCGGTAGGTACACAGCAGGATACTGGAGCGCGGCGTCGTATCCGAGACCAGGCCCGATTCAAAAGACAGAGCGAGCGGGTGGCGCCTCAGATGGTTGACGAGGAGTATCGTGAGCTTGCCCATCGGGATCCAGAAGACAAGGAGCCAACAGGTGAGGGAGACGAGAATGAGTACCGGCGCGATGAGGAAGTAGAAGAAGATGAAGAAGATGACCCGGCCGAGGTTCCAATCGCCACGGCCAAATAGTCGCCGCTTTATCCCACGTTCCTCGTTGCTGTCACTCCGCTCAATGGTCCGCGAGTTCCCAAGGAGACTGTCCGCCTCGCTCAGACTCGAGTCGATGCTCCTCCTCGAGCGTCCGACGATTGAGCGATTCGGCTCGGGCCCAAAGAAGAGCCGTCCGTATTCGAGATCGCCGCTCTGCCACCTCTCGTACTCAAAGACACTACGCCCTTCGCCCCGATCTTCGTGCTGGTACGCATCGTCCTTTTCGAGACGCACAAGCTTGCCAAAGGGGTGGAAGAGATAGCCAGAGAGTCCCCAGAGCACCCGGCCGTACGACCGACACCCCGGGGCTCGGATGAAGACGAAACAGACGGCGGCGCCAATGGCAGCTAATAGGGACATCCACCAGCCGAACACCAACGTCCAGATGATGTTGAAAAACAGTACCCAGTTGCTCACGCCGTGCCCGGGCACCGAGTGGATGTCACCCTCGGCAGTCTTCTGCACGGACCGCCTCTTCTTGTACAGCGCGGGCTTCCAGAGCCTGATGCCAAACGGATGGGTCACGTTGATGGCGTCTTGTCGGTCCTTGAGAGTGAAACTCTCGGCGTCGCTAAGGTCCTCGTCCGAGTTGCAGTCCATGTGATCTTCGAGCTGGAGTTCGCTGTGGTGCAGCGACTCGTCATCACCAGGGTCGTCGGGCTCGTTGTCTCGGTACTCCGGCTCCGCGGGTTCTTCGCGGATGTCGTACGACTGTTCCCTGACGAGAGGAGAGGGCTGCACGCTTCGCCGGCGGGTACCGTAGCCCTGTTGCGGCGGCTCACGCTTCGGCCCACGATGTTGCGACGCGGCGTCGGCCTCGACCTCCATGATGTCGTCGTCGACGGAGAAAACCTCGCCGGGGTATGGCTTCAAGGGGTTTTGGGAAGGCCGCCGGGCCAAGCCAGGGTTTTTCGACCGGCTAGACCTCGTTCGGTCTGATCCCACGCGGGGGCTGGATGCGGCAACTCGAGCATAGCTTGGTCCCTGGAGCGATAGTCCCTGGAACGACGGTCCCGGTTCGCCATCGCCACCAGCCTGGGTTTGGCTTCTCGTCGGGGTCGAGCTTGGGATGGTTCCTGTAACGCGAGAGTTAGCTCGAGCTCCACGCCGCGCTAGTCCGAGGGCAAGAACGAGGTTAGAGATGCGTGCTTACCGTAGCCGGCCTCCGGATGTCTCCGGACGGTGTCAGTAGACTGGTAGCTCGCCGACAGCCCATCATCGCGTTCATCCTGAACTGGACGCTGTCGGGGGCTAACGGAGCCGGACATGTCGCCAGCCCTCTCAGGCTGTTGCGACGCGCTGTCACCGGGTTTGGGGGCCATGATGCTCTGACGCGGTTCCTTTCGGCGTCCGCGTGCCCCGGAGTGTTTAGTTCGAAGAGCAGACGCAGTTCTTTAGCGTCCTCGATTCGGCCTGCCGCGTGTCGGGTGGTTCGGATTATCGAAGTAAACGCCTCATTCGCCAAGGCCGTCCGCAGGTGAAGCAGCGGAGGATGGGCGAGCTCTGACGGAAGGTGATGTAGGGACTTGTCTCCGGATGATGGACTCGAGATTACGTTTCTCTCTATTTGTGTACGTCACGCCCAGGGCTGGGCGGACTTTGCCAAGCGGGTCCGGGGGGAAAGTCGAGGTGAAGTTGCACGAAAGAAGCTTGCGACGCGGAAGCGGAAAACAAGGTTCAGGTGATTTTGTACTTCGTAGCGCCTGTACAGGTCACGCCGTGTGCTATATGTCTCGGCGCGAATCCTACGCACCCCACGCCGGGAGGGGATTTGGTCAAAGACAAAGAAATACGAGGTTGGGGCCGCTGCTATGGTGTGATAAGCGCTCGGCTCGTTGGAATTTCATATCAGATGCATATCCTGGAGAACAGCTCCAAAGTACCCGGGGCCCGACGTCCCCGGAGCTGTGGCCCTGTGATGCGCTATGGTGGCGTGCTAACGCGTCCTGCAGCACTAGCTCCCACCTTCCCCCCTCCTTTCGTATCGGATGGCAGGAGGAAACACCAAGGGTCCACGGTTCGCTGGGACGCGAGTCGCGAGATAGCAAGCAAAGATACCAAGATTGGTCCGCTGATATGTAACACAAGACACACTGACGTTACGCTGCGTTTCGGTCCCCGGACGCGCCAGAGCCCGAAGTTTCGTAGAATCACCCGCCCCACGGCCATGAACTTGGGCTCCATCGGCAACCGTTCCCCAATATTTGCTGCGAGATGAGACCTCGATCGGCGGTGTTGGCCAGTAGCAGACCAAGCTGTGACAACTATGGTGTCGTACGAAATGATCGAGATCGTGGAACCCAAGCGGTCAAGATCGAGTTGTTGCGTTCTGGGGAAGGGCAGTCCCAAAGATTCTCGGCAACGCATATTACAACTGAATTCATTCCCTGTTTGAAAATAATAGTGGTTTCATTTTTAATGACAATACGAGTTGAATGCAGTGGAGGTCATCGAGACTGGTGAACTTGAAGCTCGTCGAGTTGGACCTGGCTAAGTCATATCACGTGACCACATGCGCCGCATGGAAGCTCACGGAGCTTTGCGGCGTGAGGCTGCAGCGGCATGCGCGTTCCAACCTCCGACCTCAAATCGCCCACTTCGCGGTCCTCACCAACCCATCCCTATCGCGACCCGCAAATCAACGACATACCCTGTCTATCACGCCTTTTCCCTCGAAACTCCGATTCTCGCAACCGCCCGCCCTTCGCCCCCGATCCCCGCAACCTGACCCAAACCGACACAACAAACAGGTCCTCCCCCGGGAAGGGTCGACTTCATCCAAGATGGCGGCGCTAGACAACTACTATCAGAACAAGATCGAGTCTATGAAGCTCGAGATCCTCAAGGGTCAAGCGGTCCTCCGGCGTCTAGAGGCTCAGAGGAATGACTACAACTCGCGCGTGCGGCTCCTCCGCGAGGAGCTCGGCCTCCTGCAGCAGCCCGGTTCCTATGTTGGCGAGGTAGTCAAGGTGATGAGTACTAAGAAGGTTCTCGTCAAGGTACATCCGGAGGGGAAATATGGTGAGTCGAAAAGGACCGCAAGACTTCCCGCCGGCCTACGTCACGGACTAACACGTTGCCAGTTGTTGATATCGCCGACTCTGTCGACGTTGCGAAGCTCACCGTCGGCAAGAGGGTCACGTTATTGTCCGACAGCTACAAGCTCGAAAAGATGCTCCCCTCGTCCGTCGACCCCCTCGTCTCCCTCATGATGGTGGAGAAGGTCCCCGACAGCACTTACGACATGATCGGCGGTCTCGACAAGCAGATCAAGGAGATAAAGGAGGTCATCGAGCTCGGCCTGAAGCACCCCGAGCTCTTCGAGTCGCTGGGTATTGCCCAGCCCAAGGGCGTGCTCCTCTACGGGCCCCCCGGTACCGGCAAGACGCTCCTGGCGAGGGCCGTGGCCCACCACACCGACTGCAAGTTCATCCGCGTGTCCGGGTCCGAGCTGGTGCAGAAGTACATCGGCGAGGGCAGCCGGATGGTGCGCGAGCTCTTCGTCATGGCGCGGGAGCACGCGCCGTCCATCATCTTCATGGACGAGATCGACAGCATCGGCTCCTCGCGGATCGAGGGGTCCCAGGGGGGCGACTCGGAGGTGCAGCGGACCATGCTGGAGCTTCTCAACCAGCTCGACGGCTTCGAGCCCACCAAGAATATCAAGGTCGTCATGGCCACGAACCGCCTCGACATCCTCGACCCCGCGCTCCTGCGCCCCGGTCGCATCGACCGCAAGATCGAGTTCCCCCCGCCGAGCGTCGAGGCCAGGGCCGACATCCTGCGCATCCACAGCCGCAAGATGAATTTGACGCGCGGCATCAACCTCACCAAGATTGCCGAGAAGATGAACGGGTGCTCGGGCGCAGAGCTCAAGGGCGTGTGTACCGAGGCCGGCATGTACGCGCTGAGGGAGAGGAGGGTGCACGTTACGCAGGAGGACTTTGAGCTAGCGACGGCCAAGATTCTTAACAAGCACGACGACAAGGAGGTCTCGTTGGCCAAGTTCTGGAAGTAGGCGGCTCTGCGGCTCGAGGCGTGGTTGGGGCTGTGCGCAAGAGTTGCGTGGGCGAGGGCTGGCTGTGGGCCTTGGTCCATGGGTGAAGCATACGGTCTACCTATCGTCGCTATTCTGTCTGGGGGCGAAAAATACGGCAGCAGGGCAGCGCAGACTACATAGGGTGTGGGTACGGTGCTGGGAGCTCGGGCAAGGAGCGGCAGCTGTTATCCTGGACGTGAAGGGAAGACCTAGGGTCCCTGGCCGTCCGAGTCCTCGCGGAGAGAAGGGTGGAGGTAGCATGTACCAACATATTAAGAAGAGTTGTTCCTTTTTTTTCTTCCCGGAATCAATAGAGATTGGCGACGGACCCTTTGTGCTCCTGTCCCTTGCGTGATACGCCGGACCCTGGGACAGGACCGTGCTTCTTCAGCCGTTTTTGCCGATCTTCTGCGCGGTGGCTACATGTTTCTTCTGTGAGGCCCTGTTCGAAGTCGTGATCGCCCCGATGGGTGCCAGGGTCGCCACGTGTCTTGGCGGTGTGCGGATCTTCGCTGCGGGATGACATGGCTGGGCTTGGTGTACGTCATTAGGATGCCTACTGAGGAGTTTTTTCTTTTTTTCGTTTTTCTCTAGCTGACGGTGGGGGTTCTTGGTGTTGTTCTGTTGGAGGGAGAAGGCGTGGTGTTGCTGGGGTATTGAGTGACTCGTGTAAGTCGGGTGAAGGATGCACCATCGGGGAGGTTCATGGCACGGGGCCGGGAACTCCATGCAGCTCACACATCAACCGAGTCCCTTTCAGGGATCGCCAAGAGCAGCAGGGCCCAGAGTGGTTCTTGAAGCCGGGACTAGCGGGACGGGGCCCGGGGCTCATGACCTTGTTGAGTCTTTACCCTCCGTTATTGGCGGCGGGGAGAGGGGAGAAGGGGAGGGGGCCGAGGCGGCGCGCACGGGATGCTACGAGGGGTGGGAGGAAACAGGTTTCCTAACGCGGGGGCGGAGGGTGAGATTGGGGGTTATCCCGGGAGGAGACGATGGATTGTTCTGGAGGAACAGTCGCGCTCGTGATGGAAAGAAGGTCATCTATGATATGAGCGGGACAGTGACTTTCATGGGGACGGGGGCCCGGTCTCTTTTCCTCACGGGGGGAACTGTGGGCTTCGAAGAGATGCCGGGTGCTCGCGGTCGACGGGGCACTGGATGGCGATGCTTTGATAATGGAGAACGGATGGATGGAGATGGGATGAAGGCCCGGGAAGGTGCCGAGTGGAAATCAATCCCAGCATTGCATACATGTACTGTACTACTGTAGAGGCGGGAAGCCACGGGAGCAGAGGATCCTCTTGAAAGTACCAAGAACAGCCAACCAACGGGTTGTTCAACTAGGCACCCGAGACAAAACGGGAAGGCGCCGCACTAAAAACGTAGTGAAGGGATCATCCTAGACCAGCCAAGGGGTCTAGACCCCCAAGACCCTTCCCCTCCCGTCAAAGGCTACTAGATCTGCGGGCGAATTAGAAGGCGGGTATCTGAGTTGATCACGGGGGCTGGATTGCCGTCCCACCGCGCGGCGCGGAGCCGACTGTACGCTACCCGTCCATGTCGCCCGCGTCTGTTTTGTGAGATGGAACGGGGGGCATGGGGGGCATCAGCTGGTTCTTTACGTGCGTCATGGAGTTCGGCGGAGAGGCGGCAGCGATGCGAGGGGGAGTTTAGAGGGGGGCGCCCTTGGCGGGAAGCCTGACGGGTGGGGGCGTTTGCAGCGTGTTGAGCAGTGGCTCAATCACGTTCCTGGCGTTGGAGAAATAAACCCCTGGCCATGCGGGGCCGAAGGGGCCGGGAGGATGCGCCCAAGCCATTTGCGTGGACGGCAAGCTGTATGTAAACCAGCACGAGTTGGAGTACGAGGTGGGAAGATGATGAGGGGCAGAGAATGACGTAACGATGGGTGGGCTGGCGGCTAAAAGCCCCTCTGTAAAAAGGTCCGGAGCGTTTGTTCCTCTCAGATTCCCGCTCTTGCACTCCTCGTATAGCTCCGGTGCCACCGGGCCACTGGGGCCGTTTAGAGACATAACGAGATGTGAAGATGAAGAAAAAAGGAGCTGGCCTGCGCCACGATGCTTGGGAAGCTCGTGACGTGTATATAGGTTCTGGTCTTGAGAGTCATGGATTACGAGGTATACAAGCCCGTCGCTGGCAGCTGCCGGCAGCCCTTATTACCCGTCCGCATCCCGGACGCCTGTGATGGGGATCATCTGCGGGGATATCCGGGGCGAGCCCCGGAAAGCCACCTTGGCATCGGCGGCTTAGCCTCACCCCATTCCGGTGGCAACCCTCGCGCGTGCCGAGGCCGGTGGAATCGATCTGCGGCCACTTTCCTGCTTTCGTGGGCACCTGAACGGAGAACGTGTTCTGGAAGGTAACGATGGACATGGCATGTTCGGGGGGCGTAAACGGAGTAGCGTTATGCTGATCACGAGGCCGCTTCGGAACTCGGCGGGCGGTTTAAATGTCGAGGTAGACTTTAGGGGACCTGGGCCCAGAATGGCGGTCTACCTCGCACTTGCATGGCCACGGAGGACGTGGAATCAACCGCGGTTGTTTCTTTCTTTCGCCGCTGCTTCCGGGCTCGTTCGTGTTTGAAGTTGAGCCCGATTTGGATGGCTTCCAGCTCAAATCGGGGTATACTCCGAAGCCCGGACTCCGCACGATACAAGTAGACTAATTCTCCGTCGGGAAGATACCCCATCCCCTGTTAGAGAACCCCCAGGCGTTCCCATCACGTCGTATCAGTTATCGACGGGCCGTCGTCCCCTGAAAATACCCCGATCTAGGCCAAGAACGACAGATAGAGTTCCCCGGCCGTACCTGAAACCGTTCGAGACGCGAGGGTTCAGAAATAGACCGAGACCAGGGCGGGAGTGGACGAAACCGGTGGGTCGACCCTTGGGCTCTGATCCAATCTTACGTCATGCCGCCGGACCCTCCACTATAGGGGATAAAAGTCCCAAAACGTAGCTTTGGCTGGCCCGATTCTGAATGTTCCTGCGATGATAGAAAAGAGTTTAAAAATAAAAAAAGTCAAAAGGGGTGAGGGGTCGGTCTGTCAATGCTTTTGGTGGGGAAGTGCGCAGTTACTTGTACGAGTAAGGCCCCGCCTGCCCTTCATACCGAATGGGATGTGGGGGCCGCCCGCCTAGGGCTTGGGGGCTGTTCGAGAATCTCAAAGCCGGTTGGGCCTATGACGTCTGCGGCGACTGCGGTGGGGCGACAATGTTGTCATCCGTGGACCGGGCCAAGAGAGGTACCGCCTACCACAGGAACACTGTGCCCGGACATCTGGCGGCCCCTGGTACTCCCCGGCCGCCCGCTCCAATTCACCGTTCAGCGCCCGCCGCGGGACGGGACCGACCAGAGGAGGGGGCCAGCTTCGATCGGGAGCGTCTTTTTCCAACCCTGCCTGTGGTGGCATACTTGTACACTCGGAAGGGGACGCTGCCAGTGGCACCTGCCCGTGGTTGCAGGGGGCGGGTACCTCCTTCCTATACAGTGCAGGGCCAGGGGCTTGGCCGCGCCTGCCTACTTATTTGCGGACCCCGCTGCAGATAACGCACCGCCTACTGCCCGCCTGGCTTCCATGCTGTGTCACGGGCGCAGGGGTCGCCGGGCAGCTGAGAACCGTGGATTTGGGGAGGCCGAGTCCAGGCCCTGGGGAGAAACTCGAACCGCTCGTTTCCAGACTCTTGGGGAACTCGACGCGCTCGTTACACAGGGCTCTGTTTGTTCCACGCTGGCGAGCTGGCCTGGGGGAGATCACCCGTGTGCAATCGATTGTGACGGTCACCGGGCATTCGGATCGTGGAAAGACAGGATGGAAAGGGCGCCGATAGTCTTGCGAACATGAGCTCGAGAAGCGAAGAGCGGTGAAGCGAAATGAAGGTCCGGACACCGTAGGCAGGATTCAGGCAATATTAAGCCCACTACCGAGGAGGGAGGTTCAGCCCCGGCTTTTCATCCCCCCGGTCGCACCTGCCATGTCATCGAGGTACTCCGTACGCGGCGCACTATCCGGCCGCTCTCAGAGTCTTCACGGCGGCGAGCCCTCAATGAAGTGAGGGGAAGCGAGTAGCATTACCGGCTCACCGGTCTCCCCACTGGCCCCTCCACAATACCACCTTCCAGCCCCGACGGATATTATCTGTCTCCTCACGCCGTCTGAGAGGAGAGAGAGCACGGACTCGGCCGCGCTCCCTTAGACACTGGACCACGGCACACGGTTTAAACGTCACCCCTGCCCCAGTCTCCCGAGACGACGTCACCGCGCCAGGTTTAGGGGCGACCCAAGTACCAGTCGTATGCACACTTCCAGGCACAAGAGCCCACCTTAAAGCATTCCGCCTTCTTTCACACCTCCCGGGCCCCGGCCAACTACTCGCCCCCTCTCGTCACCTGCAGATTCTGCCCTCTCTGTCTCCTTGTCCCTCGAGACTTCCCAGTCCGTGACGGCTTGCACTCGAAAACGTCCCTAAACCCCCACGCCCGAGCAGCCTCTTTCCGCCCAAAAGGGGTTCGTCGATTCTGTCTGCCCGAGTCCGTACTCGCAGGGCTTCGAGATCCCTTCTGCACCCCCACACGCCCACGCCCACGCCTTGCCCGCGCTCGCATCGGCAATTGCCCCCCCCCCGACTCGCTTCAG
Source organism: Scopulariopsis brevicaulis (assembly GCA_017657125.1). Classification (NCBI taxonomy): domain Eukaryota; kingdom Fungi; phylum Ascomycota; class Sordariomycetes; order Microascales; family Microascaceae; genus Scopulariopsis; species Scopulariopsis brevicaulis. The sequence goes on from JAGFNX010000454.1 coordinate 66,363, forward strand.
CCCACCGGCGCGCTTCAGACCAATCCAGATTAATATCGGTATCGGTACAGAGGCAGGCCTTTGTTTGACATTGGCAGCGATATTATTGCGCATCCAGGCGACTCGGGGAACATCACTAGCCATCTATCGATATCTGGATATCCGGCCGTTCTATCCTTCAGCACTCGGCTGGACTCTCACCGTCAAACATCGTCTTTATCCTTCATCGAGCCCCCTCTCCCGCGCGGTGGCATTCCAATCTTGAACGACATAACCTGGTCTGCCCAGACGCTGCCGACGTATACGAGCAAATCAGGACCCTGCGCCTCGACGAACCACCCCATATCGCCACCACTTCAACCAACTAATATTACCCACTCTTTCGTTTGACATAAACCTCGTAATCCCCTTCTCACTTCGCCCCTTCCGGCATCATCTTCTCTGGCATTAACAGCCCCGACCGATTCGAGACTTATCTATCACACCTGGATATACGGCTTCATCTATCGTTGTGGACACGGAATCGAAAATTTGTATCAGCCGAAATTGGATCAGTACACCTACAAGGCTCACCCCGACTCATGCTGCCGCCATGGCGTCTTGAACTGCACTGAATGAACCTTCTCTATCGTCTTACTGCAGGAACCACCGACCCGTTTCTCTAACTGCAGGCATGAACGACAAGAGAACTAGCGACCGTACGCAGTTACAATACACCATGAAGACCTCAACGATACAGACGCCCACCACGGCGCCCTACCTCTACACCAGCCCTCACACCAACTCCGTCTCTTTCCCCCACACGCACGCGAACACACATTCTCATGGGTCCTCGCCGACGAGTCGAGCAATGAAGGGCTCGCGGACTGGGAGCCCCCTGGCGTCCCCGAGGCTACCCTACTCGGCGGGCCAAGCTCACCCTCCGAGGCTGTCTCCAGGGCACGCCCGCGGCTCCGAGAAGCGCTCGGCGAGTCCGAGCTACTTCGGACTAGTGGTGGAAGATCCTGTCGATCCGAGAGACTCGTCCCTCCTGCCTGGCAACAATTGGAGTCCGCAGTCGTCCTCCGTGAAGCCGTTCGCGGCCGCCGTGCCCAAGCAGGTTCCACTGGACCCCAATCCCGAGTTTGAGGCGTTCAGGAAGCAGGTGGATGCGTATCGAGATCGGGGCCTTAGTAGCTTGTCGACGACGACGTACACACCGCAAGGAGGCACGTCACTCACCACTACGTTCATACGGCCCAAGGCGCCGCGGTCTCAGACGCATGCCAGCGACTCGACGAGCTCGGGGACGCAGTCGAGCAGGACAGGGAGCATGTCAACCCATAGCGGGGCCCACGACGGCGCTCGCATGGAAACGGACCACGACAGCCTCCACGATTCCGCATACGTCTCCGGGGACTCGAAGAGGAATTCCGAGGCCTGTATGGCTCCGCCTCAGTTCCCGAACCTCTCGGGGGTTGGGGGCTTCGAACGCTCTCACGGCCAGGATAACCAGAAGGTTATGCCGACGCCCACGGAGGGCCGGGGTCGGCGTTTATCTACCGCGGGTCCCAGGACAGACTATAACCCAGGAGCCCAAAATAACACACCTCTCCCAACGCCTTCGAAAACAGACACCAGTGGTGGCCCTGGCACAATGCTGCCAGAACAGCTGCAGCAATTGGTGGAGAACCCGGACGCCCGGTTGCTGCTGATCGACGTCCGATCGGCGCAGAGCTACGCGAGGTCTCGCATACAATCCGCACTCAATCTCTGCATCCCCACTACGTTACTGAAGAGGGCCACCTTTAATCTACAGAAGCTCCAACAGACATTCCAGAAGCCCGACGACAAGGGAGCTTTTGCGAACTGGAAAGACACGGATTACCTCGTCGTCTATGATGCCTGCTCAGCCGAGAAGACGGAGGCCACGACGGCGATGAACATGATCAAGAAGTTCACAAACGAGGGATATACCGGCGGAACCTATGTCTTGCGCGGCGGCTTCAACGTGTTTGCCGACGAGTATCCCGACCAGATTTACCACCAGGCTACGGACAATCCCGTTTCTTCTTCCAACGTGGGAACCGGCCCAGGCGGACTCGCACCCGTGATCGGCGGCGTCCTGCTTCCCACGACGAGTGGCACACCAAACCCCTTCTTCGCCAACATCCGGCAGAATATGGACCTGGCGGATGGGGTGGGCCAGATGGACGTTATGAAGCCAAAGGGGTTGGTGCAGTCTAACCTACCGCACTGGCTCCGGGCTGCAGCCGAGGAGTCGAACCACGGGAAGCAGGTGTCGGACAAGTTCCTGCGCATCGAGCTGGACGAGCAGACGCGCATGAAGGAGGCGTACTCGCTGCTCAAGTGTGCGACCTCGCCTAGGGGCGGTTCGGCCCCGCAGCTTAGCGGCATCGAGCAGGGCGACAGGAACCGGTACAAGGATATCCTGCCGTTTGAGCATTCGCGTGTGAAGCTGCGGACGGGGGATACCCGGTCCGACTACTTTAATGCCAGCCACGTCAAGGCATCGAGGAGCAACAAGAGGTACCTTGCCACCCAGGGTCCGCTCCCGGCGACCTTTGATGTAAGTGGCACCCTTAAACATCTCCCCTACCGGGTTCAGTGCTAACAGACACAGGACTTCTGGTCCGTGATATGGGACCAGGACGTCCGGGTTATCGTCATGTTGACGGCCCAGTCCGAGGGCGGGCAGCTCAAGTGCCACGCCTACTGGAACAGCCGCGAATACGGCCCTATGAGGCTCAGGCTCCTTTCGGAGAAGAAGGTGTCCCTCGACATCGACCCGCAGCCGGCCGAGTCCCCTGCCGAAAGCGGCCGGCGGCGCGCCCACACCACTGCTGCCGGACAGGCCGCCAGCCCCACGCCGCGTCCGCAGCCCGAGGCGCCCTACGTCATCATCCGCAAGTTTGCGCTCTCCCACACGTCCCATCCGTTTGCGCCCATGCGCGAGATCACGCACCTGCACTACCCTTCGTGGCCCGACTTTGGCGTTCCCGCGCAGCCGTCGCACCTCCTCGCGTTGGTGGAACTCGCCAACGTGATGCAGCGCGCCTCGCTGCCCGTCGAGACCGCCGCCATCACGAGTCCCAGGCGGTCGAACTCCGGATTCATGCCCGGGTCGCCGCTTGCGTCGCCCGGGGTCTCGACGCCGGGCCCAGCCGGGCCGTGGGCTGACGAGCCGGAAATGAGTAGCCGGTCGAGGCCGATGCTGGTGCACTGCTCTGCGGGGTGCGGGCGGACGGGGACGTTCTGCACCGTTGACAGCGTTATTGATATGCTCAAGAGGCAGAGGATGCATAAGATGGCGAAGCACATGCCGCGGGAGGTCGAGGACGCTGTCATGGACGATGTGCTGGACACAGTTTCGGAGGGCAGCACGGCGACGAGTCGGCGGCCGTCTAACGAGGGCGCCACCGCGAGCCGGAGGCCCTCCGCGCTGTCTAGGAGGCGGAGCAGCGGTGGGCAGCAGGCGGAGCTCGACACGTCGTGGCTGGAGAGCGACGACGTGGACCTCGTGCAGGCGGCCGTGGATGACTTTAGGCGGCAGAGGCTGAGCATGGTGCAGAGCCTGAGGCAGTTTGTGCTCTGCTACGAGACTGTGCTTGAGTGGGTCTCTAGGGTGCAGGAGAAGGGGGAGACGAGGAAGAGGAGTGGGAGCCTGGGGATGCTGTGAGGCAGGAGGGGAGGAGGGTTGGTTGTATGAGGATTGAAGGGAGCGGGCGTTTGATTTAGCATACATTGAAGCATGGCAGGGGAAACGGACACAGATACGGACATGGAAACGGATACAAATGGAAACATGGAAACGTGGAAACAGGAAATGGACACCAGGAAACGGAAAGGGAAACATGAGGGGGAGGGGAGGTGACGGATGTATAACCCTCTTTGCTTTTGGTTGCTTTCGGGGAGTAAGGGGTGTCTTTTTTTGGGACTCATGGTATTTTACATGCATAATTATTGGCTTTACGTACACCTCTAACCTTTTAACATGTTTTTTTTTTCTTTCAACCTAATGAGCTTTTCGAGTTATGGAGCTTCTGGAGTTTTGGTGTTTTGGGTTTGGGGCTTGGGTGTTTGGGATGCTTAGAGCGTGGTTGCGGGTGAAGTCGGTGTGTTGGCTGTTTGACTGGTACGCGGTCTACATAGCCGTGGTTAGGGATCTCGGCCTGTTGACTTCATTTGTTCTAACCTGGATCGTGGCTTCCTTTGGGTCTTGTCGAGTGCAAGCTGTATTCCTTGGAAGGTGTCAGACTCACCCACCCTCCGTCTTGCACCTTCACCTTCGACCAGGTTACTTGTCTCAAGGCCAACGGTCTACTCCAATCAGCACCCTCGTTCTGCCTACAGAGTACACAGGGGCATTCGCATCTCTACTTCATCCAACAGAGGGGCTTCTTCAATTATCGTGTACTATCGGAGCACTATCTCCTATCTTACTCTACACGGCCCAAGCCCCTCCAACCGGCAACACGCCGGACAACATCACAACACAACCCTCTACGACATGTACCCGTTCGAGGTGAGCCACTCCCTCAGCCCCTCGATATCCCTCTCGCGGTACGCCGCGCGGCCCCGGATCTTGTCCTTGACCGTCTCGAGCGTGCGGTCGAAGCTCTTCGTGTCCTTGCCCTCGAAGAAGGCCTCGATCTCGCCCACGGCCTCCGTGTTGTTGAAGCCGGGAAGCGAGACCTGCACGAAGCGGTCCACGACGATGGGGTTGCCCAGCTTGGCGGCGACAGCGTCCCACTTGTCCTGGACGTACTGCCACTGCAGCGGGCGCGCGACGGGGTTGCCCGCCAGGCTAGCGCTGAGGACGTGCATGTCGGCGGAGGGCACCGAGTCCGAGGCGGGCGCCGGGGGCGACGCGTTGAAGAGGAAGGGAAGGATCGTGTCCTTGATGATGGCCTCGTCCTTGACGCCGCCGAGGGCGCTGAGGCAGATGGTCCGGCCGTCTATGGCCTTGGTGTTGTACCACTCGTCCTTGAGCACCTCGACCGCCTTGCTGGGGTTGTTCTTGATGGCGACGTGGTAGACGGCCAGGCGCAGCGTGGGGTGGATGACGCCCGAGTCGCGGTTCTCGGCCCAGGCGTTGAACTTCTTAAGAGCCTCGAGGGTGACGCTGCGTTGGATGTTAGTACTGAAGCCCATCAAAATGACGGAGCAAAACTTACCCGGGGTGGCCATTGGCACCGGCGGTGAGGATCAGTCGCTTCCTCAACATGGTCGTGAGGTACTGCTCGTCCGCGGCGAACTCCCAGCCAATGCGGTCGACGGCATCGTTGATGAGCTTGAGAGTGAACTTCTCCAGACCGGTCTTGAGGGCCTCGTCGTCGCCAAACACGCTCTTGACCCGGCCGATGGAGTCCAGCACCTGGCTCCACACCATGAAGTCGGTCTCCTTGCTGAAGCCCTCAACGAAGGAGAGCAGGGAGGCAGTGTTCCCGTATCCGCTAAAGGCGAGGTCGGCAGTGGAGCCGATGATGGCAATCTTGTCCTCGGTGTTCAGGCGGTCAAGCTGGGTGGCCAGCTTGGCGAGCCTCTCCGGGGGATAGTTGACACGGTAGAAGCCCGTGGCGCCCGTGTTGAGCTTGTAGAAGTCGTCGCTGATGCCGGTAAAGGTCTCCTCCTTGCTGGTAAGAGCGAGGGGCGCGACGCCCTCGGTGCCAACCTTGCCCTCGAGCAGGAGAGGCACCCACCAGACAGTCTCGTCCTCCTCGGGCTTCACGTCGCCAGTGGACAGGAAGCGGGACTGGCGAACGGTGATCTCGCCAGGCTTCTTCTCGTCGATGTTCACGACGGGGTGGCCAATCTTGGAGATCCAAGGTCCCATGAGGGCGTTGACGTCCTGCCCCGACGCCTCGCTGAGAGCTTGCCACAACGCAGTGGTCTTGGCGTTCCCGTAGGCGTTCTGCTTAAGGTAGTTGGACACACCCTTCAGGAAAGTCTCGACGCCGAGGTGGTTAGCCAGCATGCGAATAGCCGAGCAGCCCTTCAGGTAGCTGATGTTGTCAAAGATCTGGTTCACGTCAAGAGCGTCGCGGACGGGGACGTGGATGGCGTGGCTGGCCCGGATGCTATCAAGCTTGAACGCAGACTCCATACCCTCGTTGACGAACTGCGACCACACCTTCCAGTCGGGGTGCAGGTGGTCGACAGCGTGCCAGCCGACCCAGGTGGCGAAGCCCTCATTGAGCCACAGCTCATCCCACCAGTCCATGGTGACGAGGTTGCCGAACCACATGTGGGCAAGCTCGTGGGCGACCACGTAGGCGATGGCGTTGCGGAAGCGGGCATCCGACGTCTTCTCGTCGAACAGAACCTGGGTGGTGCGGTACGTCACGAGACCCCAGTTCTCCATGGCGCCGTGGGTGAACTCGTGAACGGCGAGCAGGTCGGACTTGGGGAGCGGGTAGTCAATGTCGAAGATGTCCGAGAAGAAGTCGATGATCTTGGGGGCGTGCTCGAGAGCCCACTGGCCCTGCTCCTTGAGACCACGGGTCGTGTAGACGCGAACGGGGATCTTCTTCCCGTTGTACTCGCGGTCCGTGAAGGCCTCGATGTACTCAAAGTCACCGATCGCCCACGCGAGCAGGTAGCTGCTCATGACAGGACTCCTATCAAACGACACCATGTGGAAGCCATCCCTCGTCTTCTTGATCTCCTTGACGGGCATGTTGCTGAGGGCCACCTGGTCCTCGGGGATCTCGACCTCGAAGTCATAGGTGGCCTTCAGGTTGGGCTCATCGAAGCAGGGGAAGGCACGGCGGGCGTCGCAGGACTCGAACTGGGTGCTGAGCATGTAGTGCCACTCGGAATCGCGGGGCACCGAGGCGGCAGCGGGGACGGCCGGCTTATACTTGCTCCGGTAGAAGCCCGCCATCTCGCCGTTCATGATGCCCTCAAACTCAATTGAGAGGATCGACTTGGCGGAGACGGGGATCTCCTCGTCAAAGGTCGCGGTTACACGCTGAGCCCGCTCATCGTAGCTGAAGTTCGTAGAGGACAGCGCAGAGCCGGCCTCGTTGGAGATCTTGGCGCTGAAGAGCTTGAGCTCGAGCGAGTTCAGGACGACTTCCTTGGTGGGCTTGGCGACCTCGACGGTGATGTCAACGGTGCCCTTGTAAGTCCAGTCCTTGAACTCGAGCTCCCTGAGGGACAGGGTGTAGTGAGAAGGCTTCAGGGTGTCGGGGAGAACGTCGCGGTCGGCCATCATTGCGGTTGAGGAGGTCAATTCGAGTTCGAGCGCTTTGGGGGAAGTTCCGATGGTCGAGCAGGGTCGCTGGTGAGAGGACAGTGAGGCGGGGTTGAGGTGACGCGGGATAGGTCTATGTCTGAGAGCAGGGCCAACTCTTATTAGCTGGCAATCCGGTGATGGTAGCTATCCTGGCCGATAGAAAAAAGTTCCAAGCGGCTACGGAGGAACAGAAGTAGGCAGAAGTTCGACGTCAGTGGAGAAGATGGGGAAGGTGAGTTCGGTTTGGACTGCGGATCGGGCATGGTTGGTGGGGTGAGGGACTCGTGTCAGCTATATGTGGGAAGGTGCGGCTTGCTGCGGGGTGGGGACTTTTGGAAGCGGCTGGACTTTTGGAAACTGCTGGAGGGAAAGGGCAACCCGCAAATGCGGCAGGTGGGATCCGGCATACAGGCTGCCGGCCATAGCTGTCTTGGTATGACTCAAAGCTATTCAATGCCCAATCCACGTGTTATACATGACCACAAGGGACACTGAATCGATGGAAGCAGCCATCTTGGCAAAGCAGCACTTGACTTACTCGGAGAAGGACGAGCTGGTATCATGAGCAACCCGATGGGTCGAGTGGAACCTTGGGTGGACGAGAGCTAGCGCCCTGGATACGGATCCAACAGGCATCCGACCAGGGGCAGAAGAGAGGCCAACTGAGGCCGAGAGGCCCATGAAGCTACGGGCTTGACCCTCGCCGCCGATATTCCTAGACCATGCTGCCGAGTGTATGCCGGATCGGGACTGCGCCGGGAATGCGAAGGGCAGCTTCTGTCCTTGCGTCCGCTTTAGGGACTCCGAGCGCGGCTGCTTTCGAGCTATGGCTGTCCGAGCGGCCGTGGCTGTCGAGAGAGGTCGTGCGGAATGCGAGTGGGAGACCGAGCTCCGAGAGCCGGCGCGAGTCGCGGTCGCTGCCGTCGTTGTCGCGGGCGAGGCAACGGCGAGCTGGGCCGCGACCCGCGTGCCCAGCTGCCCGAGAGGGTTCATATCGGCTCTTGGCCGGGCGGGGGCTCCGCGCGGTCGTTCGACGTGTCGTGAGAATGGGTCGAGGTAAGGAGATGCTGGAGACGGGCGACGCCCGGTGCCACCGGATGGGGCAGGCGGGAGGTATGTCTAGAGGAAGGTAATGGAACAGACGACGACTATCTTACATGCTAAACGAAGGGATGCCGCTTGCGAGCTGCGAGTTGCGGACTTGAACTTCCAGCGAGCTTGCAAGGAGCAAAGTCTAAATTTTAGAAGTGGTAGATCCATTGGCTCCTGGGTAGTCGCGGTAGCTCGCATCCACGCGTCTCCGGGGCTCAATCCGCACTGTCAAGCCAGTGCTGCCGGCCGGGCCGGTCAGGGCGCACGGGCATCACATCTGCACACTGTCTCTTAGAGTACGCGTGGGTAGTTCCCGTCCTAGCAGCGGAAGCTAGCCGTTTTGGATTCCTCCCTTGCTTCGCAATGCCGGTGACGGGAATTCGCTTCACACCCGAATGCCCACGGCCTCAGCTCCGTCTTACCCGCCTCATCTCCAGCAGTCGATCTACTCTATCCTCCATACACCCCTGGGCCTCCACAATAGCTCCGCTATAGCCCGGGCTTGAACCGCCATAGTTCGAGGTGGTTGCTTGATACGATGGTTCCTGCAAGTGATATCATGGCAACTATGCTACCTCTTAGGGATCGGGCCTCTATGAGACCTACGAGACCTATGGAATATACATGTACCTCCTTTCAAGCAACAACCGTAGCTCCGAGGTATAAGTAAGAGTGAGGTCAGTTACCCCTTCGAGCTCTTTGAATGCGTTAGACACACGGGCTTCTAAAACACGCTTCATCACAGGGAACCGCGACCCCGCCCGGTTTATTAGCATTATACCACCTAACCATCCATAAACGTAGATGCATCATTATAAACCCCAAGCTAAGGGGGAATCCCACAAGCACAACGCCGAGGTCCAGGTCCAGACCGCTCCTATTCCGCTCCATTCTCCTCCCTGTCCTCTGACTCGCCCTCCTCCACGACCTTCCTCGGCCAATCAGTCACAATATCAATATCCGCCCTCGGGAAGAACCACTCCAAAAACACATATATCAAAAAGTCAATGGCGGCCACGAGGCAGAACAGCTTCCCGGCCCAGACGCCGCACCCGTAGTACCGCTTAAATCTGTCAATCATCGCGAACGACGGGATGCGCGAGCGCGCGTCGGGCCCGCTGGCGTCGGAGCCGTAGAAGTCGGCCTCGGGGATCGTGTTGGTGATGCCGTCGTAGACGCGCTCGGTGCGGACCGCGACGTCGACCCACGAATAGTACGACTTTACCTGCTCGTGGAAGAGGTCGGTGCGGACCTCGCCGCCGCGGATGCGGAGGATGGCGCGGCCCGTCGCGGCGACGAGGTCGTCCTCCTCCGGGTTCGAGAAGACGGTCATGTGCGGCGGGAGGACCTCGGGGATGCCGCCCACGCGCGTCGTCACGACGTACAGCCCGCAGCTGGCGGCCTCGATGAGAGCGGTGCCGAAGGCCTCGGTTAGGGACGGGCAGAGGTAGACGTGGCCCCGGGTGAGCACGTCCCTCACCTCGTCGTGGCGGATGGCGCCTAGCATCTCGACGCGGTCCTGGAGCACGTTTTGCTCTATCATCTGCTGGAGGTCGATGGCCTTGGGCCCGTCCCCCGCGATGATGAAGCGGGTGTTGGGGTTGGCCTCCAGGATGCGTGGGATGGCGGCCGTGAGGAGATCGGTGCCCTTGTTGTAGTAGAGGCGGGAGATGACGACGAGGGTGATGGGGTCGTAGGGTCCAAGGGGCGCGGGGTCAGAGAGCTCCCGAGGCCGGAAGGAGGCGGAGACGAGGGCATTGGGGATTGTTGATACCATCAAGGGGTCTAGGGAGGCCCTCAGGACTGTGTTTTCTTTGCTGTACGAGGGTTTAGCGCCGGCAATCCCTCCGAGGACAGGGTGGACGACTTACCATGTGTGACTGACGCATATGACGTGGTCTATATCGCTGAGCGCAAACTTAAGCAGCTTATTTGCGAGGATGCTTCCCAGCTCTGCGAACCCGTACAGCGAGTGGTCGGTGTACACGGCGCGCAGCCCCATTGTCCTCCCGTGGAGGATGGCCTCGTGGGCCATGGCGCTCAGCGCGGCGTGGCCGTGCACGATCTCTATGCGCTCGCGGATGAAGATATTCCGCAGGACGGGGAACAGCGAGAAGACGGTGGGGAAGATGGCGCTGCGGTAGATGACCCAGAAGGGGATGTGGTAGACCTTGAGCCCGTTGGTGAGGGTGCGGACGCCGGTGCGGTTGCCGTAGGCGTGGGTTATGATGATGACCTTGTGGCCGCGGTCGATGAGCTTGGTGGAGAGCTGGTAGATGTGGGACTCGACGCCGCCGGGCTGCGGGTAGAAGAAGTCGCTCACCATGGCGATGTTGTACGTGCGACGCGGCATCCTGGCGGCGGGCGATGGGGGCATCGGGGTGGTAAGCGCGGTAAGTGTGGTGAGGGGGGGTCGAGGTACGTGGGTGTGTTGTCTACCGTGAGTAGCGGTGCCGATATGACTACCATTGTTGGGTCAAGGACGGATACAGTCTGATGGGAGTTGAAGGTGGTGAGGTTGAAGATGAGAGTCCCCTGGAGAAAAAGTTCATAGGCTAGAGAGAAAACGGGGCATCACATGTAAACGGGCATCGTAGAAAGTGAAGAGATTCAAAACATTGAAGGGACTCTGCCATCGCGGCTGGACGGGTATATCATTCGGAGGCCCACGGTCGACTTACACAACAGCTCCCCCGTCGACAGTCGAGTGAGCTCGAGGTTGAAGTTCGCTCTTGGCATTCAAGCTGTACGCGTAGTGCGACGCGAGTGGAGCTCGGCACTTTAGCAGGTTGGCCACTGGACGGACCCCTGATGCAGGCCCAGCGCACCAATGAGGAGGGTGGAAAGCACTGATGCCACTAAGCTCCAGCCAAGAGCAGCCTTGCCACCCATGTACCAGTACCTCGAATTTCTCTAATCAACGGCCTTTTTTACACATCTAAAGGTATATAGATGTACCAATGCTTCCTGCTAGCTGTCCTCTTCACTGGATAAGGCCAGATTCCATTCCGCGGTGAGGACGACCTTCCGAATATCACACGCCCCCAACCTCGAACTTCGTCCGTTTCTTTGCCCAGTCGGCTTCCCATTATAATCCAACGGCCAGACATCCGGCAGTCTAGGTATTAGCTTGTGGCGTTAGTACCTCTTCCACCTACTTAATGGATTCCTTTTAAAAACCATACACCTCTGAAGTTGCTCGCGTCGCAACCGCAACCGCAACCTCACCGACTTCACGCCCCTCCATCCTGCGCCCGCCCTTTCCCTACACCCAGCACACATCATGGCTCGTCCGAGCAAGATATTATCGCCACTGGCGCTCCTCCTCAGCTCAATCTTCTTTTTCTCCGCCAATGTCCTCGCCGGCCCCGCCGCCCTCGGTGTCGACCTCGGCACCGAGTACATCAAAGCTTCTCTCGTGAAGCCCGGCATCCCCCTCGAGATCGTCCTCACAAAGGACTCTAGGCGGAAAGAGACCTCCGCGGTCGCTTTCAAGCCCGACCGTGATGGTGTGAAGCCCGATACGTTCCCCGAGCGACTCTACGGCTCCGATGCCATGGCCATGGCCCCGCGGTTCCCCGCCGACGTCTACCCCAACCTGAAGCACATCCTGGGTCTACCCCTCGACCACTCCGTTGTCCAAGAATACGCCGCGCGATACCCCGGGCTGCAATTGGAGGCCGACAGCGTCAGGGGCACCGCCGCGCTGAAGAGCAAGTCGTTTGTCGCCGAGGAGGAGGCCTGGATGGTTGAGGAACTGCTCGCCATGGAGCTCCAGAACGTCCGCAAGAATGCCGAGGCCGCCGCCGGCGACGGAACGTCTGTGCGGTCTCTCGTCATCACTATCCCGCCCTACTTCTCCGACGAGGAGAGGGACGCTCTACAGCTCGCCGCCGACCTCGCCGGGCTCAAGGTCCTCGACTTCCTGAATGACGGCATGGCTGTCGGCCTCCACTACGCCACCTCCCGCCAGTTCCCCAACATCAACGAGGGCGCCGAGCCCGAGTACCACCTCGTCTTCGACATTGGCGCCGGGTCCGCCTCGGCCACCGTCCTAAGGTTCCAGAGCCGCACCGTCAAGGACGTCGGCAAGTACAACAAGACGATCCAGGAGATCCATGCGCTAGGGAGCGGCTGGGACAGGTCGCTGGGTGGCGATGCGCTCAACTCGCTCATCGTTGACGACATGATTGCGCAGTTCGTCCAGACTCCCGCCGCCCAGAAGGTCTCCGCTTCCCCTGAGCAGCTCAAGTCCAACGGCCGCGCGTCTGCGAAGCTGTTTGCGACCGCTGAGAAGGCCAGGCACGTCCTGAGCGCCAACTCGGATACCCAGACGTCTATCGAGAGTCTATACGAAGATATCGACTTCAAGTATAAGATCTCCCGTGCTGACTTTGAGGCCATGGCCGCATCCCACGCTGAGCGAATTTCCACCGTCGTCAATGATGCGCTCCAGCTCGCAGGCCTCCAGGTGTCCGATCTGACTTCGTCCATCCTCAACGGCGGCATTACGAGGACGCCCTTCGTCCAGAAGGCCCTCGCGGACGTACTCGGTTCCACCGACAAGATCCGAACGAGCGTCAACGCGGACGAAGCCGCTGTCCTCGGCGCCGGTTTCAAGGCTGCGGATCTCAGCCCCGGGTTCAGGGTCAAGGAGATCAAGACCTACGAGACTGCGAACTACGCTGCCGGTATCAAGTGGACGAGCCCCAGCGGGAAGGAGCAGCGCCAGCAGGTGTGGTCGCCCACGTCTCACGTCGGTGCCGCGCCCAAGGAAGTGACGCTTCCCAACCACGAGGACCTGACTGTCACCTTCTATCAGCTTGTTGGCGATGAGGAGAGGGTCACTGACGTTCTGACGACGAAGAACCTCACCGCTAGCGTGGCTGAACTGAAGGAGAAGTACTCGTGTGAGGATGCCGACATCCACTTCAAGCTTGGCCTCAGGCTGGCCACCGAGAACGGTGAGGTTGTCGTCTCCCAGGCCGGCGTCGAGTGCATGGCCGAGGTTCCCAACACCATCATGGATGGCGTCAAGAACCTCTTTGGCTTTGGGAAGAAGGAGCAGGAGCCCCTCGGTGAGGGGTCGGAGTCAGCCGAGTCTTCCACTACCGAGTCCGCCGCTACCGAGTCCGCCTCTGAGTCCGCCGCGGCAGAGGACGCCGAGTCTACCGCCGCGGAATCTGCCGACAAGAAGACCAAGATGGAGACCGTGACCGTCCCCGTCGACGTCACGATGGACGAGGCGGGCACCCCCAACCTCCCCAGCGACCGCATGGAGAAGCTCAAGGACAGGCTCAAGGCCTTTGAAAAGTCCGACCGGGCCCGCGTCCTCCGCGAGGAGACGATGAACAACCTCGAGGGCTACACCTACAAGGTTCGCGACCTACTTGAGAGCGAGGACTTCGCCGCCGTGTCAACGGAGGAGGAGCGGACCGCCCTGCAGACCCTGGCCTCCCAGACGGGCGAGTGGCTCGACGAGGACGGCGCCGACGCGCCGCGCGAGGAGCTGTCGAAGAGGCTGAAAGAGCTGAAGGCGCTTGTGGAGCCCATCCAGAAGAGGGCCGACGAGGCGGCGGAGAGGCCTGAGTTGGTGCGTGATCTCAAGAGCGCTGTGGACCAGACGGATGCGTTCCTCGGGAGCGTGAGGAAGCAGATTGAGGAGTACCAGGAGTGGCAGGCCGCCTCTGGATCCGCCGAGAAGCCTTCCGCGGAGGCGGAGGCTAACTTTGACGGGTTGGAGGACGATGCGCGGGCGGAATCTGCGGGTGAGGACGCGGCGGACAGCGGGCCCTCCGCGCCCGTGTACGAGCTCGCGGATCTGGAGGCCGTGGACGCGATAGCGAAGGAGGTGCGGGGGTGGCTCGAGGAGCTGGAGCCGAAGCAGGAGGCGCTCCCCGCGCACGCGGATCCCGTGCTGTTGGCGAGTGAGGTGAAGGCGAGGAAGGAGAAGCTTGACAAGGCGGGAATGGAGCTTGCGATGAAGGGGGTTAGGACTTATGAGAAGAGCAAGGCGAAGAAGGGGAAGACGAAGACGGAGACCAAGACTGAGACGAGGACGGAGACGCGTAAGGGGGAGGCTGAGACGAAGGCAAGTGAGGCGGAGAAGGAGAGAGGGGAGCATGATGAGCTTTAGGGGGTTTGCTTTGCGTTTTTTATGATTGTTAGATTTTCTTGCGGCTTGGGATGGTGCATAGAGGGGACTGTATAAAAGTTACGATGATACTATATGCCTGCCGTTTATTGCCATGTTTCTTTGTGTCGGTAAACCGGGGGGCTACCCTACCCGTGTGTTGTGTAAGTGGTGAGAGTAGTGTCAGAGCCTCTTAAGCCTTTCCCAAGTGCCTTGGGGAGACCGGGGCGGATACTGTTGCTCTCTCCTCAACGTCTACTTTCCCCAGTACACGAAGTATACATGCCCCTATTCGACCAAATAACCCGCGTTGTATTTCCATGAGATAAGGGGGCGTTGGTCAGTTGTTGGTGGACCTGCCGAAAGCGGCAGGTCGTTCGGACGAAAAGATGGGGCGAGCCCACGACCCTTCAGTGGGCCGACGCGCTAAAAACGTCTCCTACTCAGCACCAACGACAGGGTGCGACCCGCTAAACACCCGTCCCCGCTGAACAGGCTATTCCACCATCTTCCGTCGAGCTCCGCGCGGAGCTCTCTGCCACGCTGTCCACTCCTGCCACCCCGTCGGACCCGCCACCCGCGTTTTTTCGCCCCCTCCCCCGTAGCGGTGGGTAGTGTAGCTTCAGCGGCAAATTCCGGCCGCGCACCACTAATCCGAGCTTCCAGACGACCCGGCTGGCAAAAAATCTCGTCCCCGACATCACTTGGCCTTCTTCCCCTTAGCATCCCCAACAAGCACCCATCATCGTATCCCCCCAATCCGTCCTCTGGTCTCTATCGTTCCCGTTGGAAAATAATTCAAAATGGCCATCCCACCTGCTGTGTAAGTTTTGTTACCCCGATGCGCGCCTGCGGCGTTTCGTCGCGTCGTGGTCGCATGCGCGATCCTGTTCGTCGCTTGGTCGCTTGGTTCTTTTACTGACAGCCTTGATAGCCTCAACCTTGGCGTCGTCCTCGGGGTGATGCAAATCGCCAAGAGGGTGCCCTTTGACAACCCGGACGTCCTGAACGCGGTGCGGGCGATGTATCTCGCCAGCAACCTCATCATCCTCGCCATCTACTACACGATCCACTCCAAGATCAACAAGAAGAAGGGTACGTGCGGGTCCCACGGGCCGCGGTTTGGCTTATCTTCACTCGAGGACTGAGTAGCTAACTGGAGAATAGACATGACGACGCTCAAGTACGTCGAGCCGGCCCCGATGGGCTCCACCGAGGAGCCCAAGCTCGTCACGACGACGATCAACGCGTACGACAACCAGCAGCTCCGCAACCTCGTCCGCACGCAGGTCATGGGCGTCGCCATGATGGGCTTCATGCACCTCTACATGCAGTACACCAACCCCCTCATCGTGCAGTCCATCATCCCCATCAAGAGCGCCCTCGAGTCGAACCTAAGCAAGATCTACATCTGGGGCAAGCCCGCCTCGGGCGACCTCAAGAGGCCGTTCAAGGCTGGTGGCGGCCTGATGGCGGGTCTGCAGGGCGGTCCGGCGCAGAGCGACAAGAAGGCTGTTGAGGAGGCGGAGAGGGCGGGTCGTGGCGGTGCGAAGGAGGAGTAAGGGGGGCGTTTGCTCTTGGGTTTGGCTTGTTTGGTTTTTACCTGGACTTTCCATAGAACGCGGGGCCGAGGGGGGGGTACGAAGGGGGCTACGGATGCAATAAGACGGGAGTTTTTCGTCTTTATTCAGCGTATGGATAATGGTGACATCTTTTAAGTCGGCTCATGACCAGTGACTTGTCTATGTTTTGCAACCTGGGGCGTCCGGAGAGCAGAGGTGATGTGTGTCGGGAGGATCTTAGCAGCGACTGAGGGTGATAACTAGGATCCGCCACTCGGCTCTCGCGGATCCGGCGAGGTCTCGTGACTGCGTGTTTCGCGTTAGGAACTCGATTAGTGATGTGCTGCCTGTGCAACGCCACCGCGCGCATGGCGACATAGAATCTCCCCGCCGATCTTCTGCAGGAATCCGTCGCATCGTAGTCTTGTCTCACAACTTTGCATATTCACGAGCGCACTACATTTGCCCCGTAAACCCGGCCGACACCCGGCCTTTTCGCTCGATTTCGACGCTGCGTCAGATTAGCGGCATGGAGCCATCCACGACCCCTCCAACGCCGAAAGAGGCGGCGCCTGCGCGCAGTGCAGATGTAGCCAGTCAAATGGTAATGCACCCGCTCAACCGTGCGGACCTCGGTTTAGAATAGAGACTTACGACTTGTCAGGACGAGAACCGCCTCCGAGCCAAGGCCATCCGGCAAGCGCGAGAAGCCGAGCAGCGCAAGTCCGGCACGCACCCCTCCCCGCCCCGGACCTCAACCGGCATAACAGAGTCCGAGAACGTCCACGTAGTCGTCCCGGCCGCAGGCCGCAAGCGCCCCCACTCCTCCATTTCCTCCGCCGAGCCGCGCTCCTCCGCGAAGCCGTCCTCCGTCACGGCGGCTAGCAACCGCGATGGCCGAGTCCAGCCGCAGGACGGCCCCCTGCGGCCCGCGAAGAACTTTGCAAAGTTCGTGGACTACAACATGAGCGACATGACGAACACAAAGGGCGGGTTCATCACGACGGAGGACGACCCATTCAACGCGGCGCTGAAGTCGGGGGTGCCGGAGGCGGGGAAGCCGAAGCACATGACGGCCAAGGAGTGGGATCGGCTGCAGACGCTGCGGAGGCTGCAGCGGAACAAGGCGGGGCCGTTCGAGCCCGGGCTGAGCGTGCTGGGGGACGAGGCGGAGAGGAAGAGGTGTAGGGAGTGTGGGAGCCCCGAGATCGACTTTGTGTGGGAGGAGGTATTCGGGTGTTGTGTCTGTGGGGGATGCAAGGAGAAGGTGCCGGAGAAGTACTCGCTTTTGACCAAGACGGAGTGCAAGGAGGACTACTTGCTGACGGATCGTGAGTCTTTCTGTCACTTATACGGGTTGCTGCATTACATGGGCGCGATGTTGACACTTCACAGCGGAGCTACGAGACGAGGACCTCCTTCCGCATCTGAACAAGCCGAATCCGCACAAGTCCCACTGGCACGACATGATGCTCTTCCTCCGGTACCAGGTGGAGGAGTACGCCATCAAGCAGAAGTGGGGCTCGGCGGAGGCACTGGACGCCGAGTTCGAGCGGCGCGAGGAGCAGAAGAAGAGGCGCAAGGAGGCAAAGTTCAAGGAGAAGCTGCTGGACCTCAAGAAGAGGACCCGGACGGAGGCCTTCAGGCGGGAGCAGTCTGGCGCCAAGGGGCCCTCGAAGTTTGGGGACGTCGTGGCGGGGGGAAAGCACGTGCATAATTGGGGGACCGCGGTGGAGAATGAGGATGGGATGACGGTTCGGACGTGTTTGGAGTGTAATATGGAGGTTGAGGAGATGGAGTTCTAGCTGGCTAGGCCATCTCCCCGACTTGATACAATACGTGTTCAAGCATCGCCGCATCTCGGAGCTCACAGACAGCAGCTGTCGGTGCCTGTCAGCGCCAGTGTCCATATCAATCTCCGATGACTCAGCAGACCCCTGAACACATTGGTGCCTTAGGTTGGTGTCGTAGCTCCGTATCCGGCGCCTGATTGGCCCGATGCTTTGGCGGCAACGCAGCACCTCGAAATTCATCACTCCCCGTCGTCTCCTATCGAGGGATGCTCCCTCGATCTGACGGACGATCCTATCAAAAAACCCGGCGTTTTTAGACCCGATTTGACTCCCGGGAAGCAGATCCACGTAGCACATCTGCTCGTGACTGCCCCTTTGACGATTTCTCCGCACGCCGAATCCGCGACGAGAAGGCCACGTTCCGCCAAAGCCCTAAGCTATCGCGACACCTCGATTCTTTTTCCCGCTTCGAACCCCAGCCTCGCGCCCGAAGGCTCACGTACCCAGCTCGACGGCCGGTTCTCGCCAACTAAATCGACTTCTGCCCTCGTCACAAATGCACCGTCGCATGCCGAGGGCTTTCATCGGACGACGGTGAAATTGGGCTCGAACTAGCCGACCGTATAGCTGCGACGCCGCAAATCCCGTCCGTTCTGGGCAAGAGAAGCTTCGGCTGAGGGGCTAGCGTTTATGAGCTGGCAGATCTCCAACATAATGGTTAATGGCGGTAATGGCGTCGGGGGAGGGGAGGGGAACATGGGGATGCACCACCAGCAGCAGCACCAGCAGCATCAACAGGGGAACATACCCAACAGGCCGCCCGGGACCGAGTACACTCTGCAAGGTGAGTACCGCACGACCTAGGCTGTGATATTCCCGTGGGCCTGTGCGTGAGTCTAACGTGCCGCGACCAGGTGTCATGCGCTTCCTGCAGTCCGAGTGGCACCGTCACGAGCGCGAGCGGAATTCGTGGGATATCGAGAAGCAAGAGATGAAGGCCAGGATAGCGCAGCTGGAGGGGAAGCTCAAGAGGGGGGACGCGACGCAGAATGCGTCTCGGAAGTACATCAAGCTCCTCCAGCGCAAGATCAAGGACCAGTCTGCGCAGCTCCAGTCGCAGGGCAAACGAGACCCGGCCGAGGACCTCCACGTCGACAAGGAGAGCCGCTCCGTCATGATCCAGGAGAAGCTGGCCTGTGAGTGTTGGGTTTACTTTCGGGTCGTATAAAAGCTGACACGTTCTGTAGCGAACGATGACTTCCCCGAGGGCGACGTGCCCGAGCGCGTCGCGAAGCAAGACGACGAGCTGCAGCGCAAGGATCTCAAGTCGGTCCTCGACCAGTGCCAGAACGAGTTTACGTATTTGATGATGACGCCGGCCAACCCCTTACCACCCCGGGAGTCGGTCCTCCCTTCTTTCGATGACGTCCGGGAGAGCGAGGCCTTTGGCATGTCCGCCGCCCAGCAGCAGCAGTTAGAGCAGGCCTACGCGATGCAGGCTCGGCAGGGACAGAATCAGACTCGCGAGATGAACTCGTCACGCCCAGCCCCCGTACCCAACCACGTTTCCCCCGCCCCTACCCATCACAACATCAACTCTCAACCTCGGGCTACCGACCCCCAGCCACAGCCCATGACTAGGTCCGGCGACCAGCAGACCCCCATGTATGCCGGTGGGCAGGAGTGGCCCGGCCCAGCCTCGGGCACCGATCGCGAAGGCGAAGAGGCTCAACCAGGACCGAACCACGTAAACGAAAGCTTTGGCGCCTCGCAGCCCGCGGCCCAGAGCGGCGACAAGAGCGCACCGGCGCCCGAATCCGATGCGTGGGACTTTTCTGACACCGGACCGGCACCGGTGCCCCAGGCTTCCGCCACTAACCGTCCCGACACCGACGTGTTCCCCTCGGCGGACACGATGCCCAAGTCTCCCAGCCGCTTCGCCAACTCCCACCGCCGAAAGAGCTCGTCGTCCCGGCGGAGGGGCTCTGAGAATGAGCTGTCCCTGAGTGCGGCGAGCCAGCAGGCGGAGAACGGCAACTTCAGGTGGAGGTTCGGGCTCCGGGGCCATCTGGACACCGTCAGGAGCGTCATCTTCTCGGGAGGCGGCAGCCCCGCCGAACCGGAGATTTGCACTGGCAGCGACGACGGCATGATCAAGCGGTTCCACATTCCGCGTCTCGACAGCATAGGACCTTCGGGCGTGGTGTCCGATCTGGACGTGACGGCCAACTTTACGCACCGCGGCCACAACGGGGCGGTCCTCAGCCTCGCGGCCTGGAGCCCATCGCCCAACTTCGTCACGGGCGGCCGCGCGCAGGGCGACGGGTGGATCTTCTCCGGCGGGCAGGACTCGACGATCCGGGTCTGGGAGCGCGGGAGGGTGGACCCCAAGGCCACGCTGGAGGGCCACGACGACGCGGTGTGGGGGCTGAGCGTCCTCCCCGGGACGGCGCTCTCCGTGTTCGGCTCCGCGAAGGCGAACCAGTTCGGCAACGCGGACCGGATCCTCCTCGTCTCCGGCGCGGCGGACGGCACGGTCAAGGTGTGGGCCATCAGCATGCCGCCGCGGCTCGGGTCGCCGCAGCCCGGCCCCGGGCCCCGGAGGCCGCCGGGCGGCGGCGGGCGCGTGCGGGGTAACTCGATGAGCTCGGGCAGCGGGTTCACGAACGGCCCGCAGGCGTCCGTGGCGTCCAACTCGCCGTTCCACCACACGCTCATCCACACCATCACGCGGCCCGACGAGGGCGGCGCCGGCGCTAGCCCGACGTGCATATACCCGCTCAGCAACGGTGGCGAGTCGTTTGTCGTGGCGTACTCTGACGCGGCGATCCTGGTGTATGATACGCGGACGGGGGAGCAGGTGGGGAGCCTGGCGAGCATGGAGACGTATGATGGGACGGCGGAAACGAGCGTCAATGCTGTTGTTGCGACGACGGCGGGGCTGGATCAGGCGCAGCATGGGGGCGCGTTGCCGGAGGAGGAGGGGAACACGAGCGCGGGGCCGACGGGCGGGAAGGGGATGGCGGGGTCGGGGGTTGAGGGGGTTATCATCTCGGGGCACGAGGACCGCTTCGTGAGGTTCTTTGATGCCAACAGCGGTAAGTTTCCCCCCTCTATTCTTCTACTTTTCTTTCCACTCCCAGCCATACTTTTGCCACGCATGTTTGAAGAGATACTAACGCGATGCAGGGCAATGCACGTACAGCATGCTCGCCCATCCGGCCTCGATATCCTCCCTGTCCCTCAGCCCGGACGGCCGCGAGCTCGTGACGTCGGGCCACGACGCGAGCCTCAGGTTCTGGAGCCTCGAGAAGAGGTCGTGCACGCAGGAGATCACGAGCCACCGCGTCATGCGGGGCGAGGGGGTGTGCTCCGTCGTGTGGAGCCTCGACGGGAAGTGGGTTGTCAGCGGGGGCGGGGACGGGGTCGTCAAGGTGTTTGCGAGGCAGTAGGGCTGTGCTCTGGACCGGATCTTGGCGGAGGGGTGGTGATGTGATGGGTGGTGATGGGAGGGTGTTGGGGTTTTCTGTTTCGAATGAGTTATGATGGGAGGTTGTTAGGGGGAGGTGGGGGAGGAACCGAGGAGGGAGGGATGGGTGGTCCGTCCCTTGTGATATAATACCTTTTTTGTAACTGTTGTTGTGAGAGTGTTTCTTTATACATTTGGTCGATACCCTAGTATTCGTCTCATGGTTTCTGCGAGGGGTGTAGTCGGTTGGCACTGGAGGGATGGGGCGCGTGTAGCGGTGCCTCTGGCTTTTCGTTCGGGGCGTGATGTTTGGTTGTTGGCGGTTACTGGGTCTTTTGAAGACAGGGTTGACGAGTGTCGGTGGGTAGCTTAGGGTGATACGGGCTCTCGCCGTGTAAGTGTGGTGAGGAGAGCTAACTGGATATATCTCGACCGCGGATGGTGGAGGTCCGGTCGCCGGCAGAGACGGAAAAAGAGGACGTCCGGCTGGTTTTCCGTGGATACACCAGGCTTGACCCGGCCGATATAGGCATCTGCCTGAGAGACCTACGCAGGCGGACTGAGGAGCTTGGACGTGGTTTCAGGGGACTGCGGGTAGGGGGTTGGAAATTCCTTGGGCTGGTCTTTGGGTGAGAGATGGGAGTCTGTTGGGTTAGGTGCCGTCGGTGTTGTGAGCGTTATAGGTGGCTGAAGATGAAGGGAAGGAAGGATGAAGTAGACTGGAATGGACTGGTTTAAGCGGTGATAGGTGGCCGTGGCTGCTGATGACGGGGGCAACTCTTGTTATCGCGAGGGAGATTTCGTTCTATCTTATATATGCAAACGTCCTGGAAACCCTCACGAGGGACGCTTCAATTCAGCGGGTAGCACGCATCGCCAACGTTGGAACTCCTCTCCGGGCGGCCCTTGAGCTGATATCCTCTGCTATCGAGTAGATCATGGGGCCCCTGAAAAGAACCTGGTATGCACAGGCTGGTCCTTCTCCGTCCCTCCAGATGACCTCACCCATGGGGTCCAGGATTCTCATTGACGACGCCACGGCTGACTGACGTGGCTGTTATGAAGACTTCATTCTTGGCGAGTCCCCCGGCATAGGCACGCCTACCGTACTACGCTCATCTCCCTTTCTAGCAAAGAAGCCTCGCAGGGGACGTGTTCCTAGTGGCCTAAGCTCAACGATGCACCTCTCGTGTCCGGATTAACGCCCGTTCAAAGATGCAGGCTACAGAGGCAGATTTGCGGGTACTGCGGTAGTCCGGACGAGACGCCCACAGCTCCAAGCGACCCTCCTCGCCACCCAAGAAACCGGATCCGAGGCCCGGAAGTGGGTCGAAAGAAGGGACCCAACGCGGGAGACATGTGCCCGTTTCCGCCCATCTGTTTGGCTGGCGCCCCTGGGCCTAGCTTCGACCCCCTCGACCGACGCTCGATCTTTCGCCGGGTAACGCGCTCCGTCCGGCCCCAGAGTCCCCGTCCATTAGCTCGCGTCTAGTGGGTTATTACCTCTGTTGTCCGACTTGTCCCGGTATCTAGGCTCGGTCTTGCTTTCTACTACGAGCATGATCTTCGCGCTCGTCACCGTTTCGTACAAGTGTTCCCGGATATGAAGCTGGCGCTCGTCACTCGGTCATGGAATGGGACGACCGATATGCTGCGGAGCCCGAGCCAACAGTACCCGACGAGAAGGATCTTTCGTAAAGATATCAGGTAAGAGACTTGAGCGGGATTAGAAATCGAGATGTATGAGTACGGGAGTCCCCTCGGTATCCCAACTTGCCAACGCCCCTTTCCCCCTCCCGAACACGCATCCCACATAAAAACGCCCACCTGCTCGTGTGATCCCCTTCCCTTCTGGGCCGCCGAGGAAAAAAACAGAACCCTAGTCCCTGCAGGATCCAGAGGAAAACGCAACCCTGTGGGGGTGGCACTGCCGAGTGTTACCAGGGGGGTCAGAAGTAGAGTACATTGGGATGGTCTCAGGGCGGGCAAGTACCTTGACCTCTCTGGGGCGTGTGCTTGGGGTGTGGGATGGGATGGGACGGGTGGAGGCGTGCGCCTCGGTGCCGGTTTGGGGAGGGCTGGGGGCGTCGAACCCGAATCATGCATGCTCTTGCGTCTGGCTTGTGAAGGTAGGAGTGAAATGGGAAGGAGGTCGCGTGTCCTGGGTGCCCGTTGGCTGTTGGATCCTCGAGCTCGGCGTTGTTGCAACGGAGAGCCGGATCCTCTTGCTATCGTGGCGTTCTGGGGAGAAAGTAGAGCAAGCCACCATCGGTGAAGAGAACAGCAGAGCCCGACTCGAACGAGACGGAGCTTGATTCGACTCTGGAGTCCCTAATGAACACGGAACAGCGCTCACAGGGTGTCCCCTGATGCCAGCATGAAGACGATCCACGGCCCGACTCCGGGCGGATTGCACGCCCCGAGCCGGCCAAAGGTCCCGGCCGAGCGGCGGGTTACCGAGTTATCTGTACGGAGCAGATCGTCGCCGGAATATATGTAAACGGACGTGGGACCCCGGCCCCAGGCTCGGTAGGGCGAAGAGGCTACGCCCTGAAACAATGGGACTTGTTTTATATCGAGGGGAGCACGAGGGCTGATCGTCGCCCGGGACCCCGAGCTAGTTACGGCTACCGGGACGGTCGCTAGAGACTACGGAGAGTTGTTCGCTGTGGGGTGCATCCGCCCTACGATGAAGAAACGTCGGAAACTGGGGGGACGAAACAATGCCACAAGTTCCAATTGAGCGGTGACGCAGCAACCTCGTCAAGGACACGTGAGAGCTTGTCACAACCATCCATCAAGTCGAGGAGCCAGCCCTTGGCATACCCAATTGGACGCTGGACACTGGGCACATGCAAGACAACGCCCCTCGGCGCAGAAAAGAAGGTATAAACGAGGGCTTCAACCACGGAGCTGCGACCGACATGAACAAATGATGCGTTTGGCTGATGGTGTGAAGGTGGGAGGAAGCAGTCGGCGGGCCTGGCCGTTGATTCGCCAGCGAACCCCGTGCCTGGGCGGACCACAGCTGCGGTACATGCGCGGGACGGCGCTAGTCCCGATGCATCACCGACGATGACGGTCCAGAACAGATGCGCTGTTTGTGGGCTCGACGTATCCGTACTCGGGACCTGCAAAGCAGAGGTATATCTCGCATTGCGGAGTGGGATTTCCCCCGCCACCCGCAAGACGCGGGGGTCCTCGATGCAGCGAACAAGTCCACCCGGAGCTTCGGTCCTTCCGCCCTGAGCCCCGACTAGCTCGATGTGAAGCTTCGCTCACGATTGACACGGCGCCCACGTGGGAGGGCTCCCGCGGCTCCACCAAAGAGAGTGGCCCCAGAAAGAGTGGCCCTGGATTCATAATAACCGGGCCTGTCTCCAGCCCTCGGTCGACCCGCGGGGTAACAGCAAAACGAACGGGGGCCCTTGCAGAGCGCGCAGCAAAAAGCTCTGCTGCTTTTGGCGCGAGGTGCGAGGTGAGGTTCAAGGAATCCGGACGCTGGTCCTCCAATACTCCACACACGTGGTGGTCCTCGCGCCCCTGATTCGTCCCCCTTCCTTAACGCCGCGTGCGGACCCGGTAAAAAAAGCCTGGGCCACCCCGCAGAACCCACTCTTTTCCGCCAGATCTCGCAGATCTGGCAGTGGGCGAATCAGGGGCCGCGGACGTGAACGTGTGTTGAGTTTGGGGGATATGATTGGCTAGCGGGGGGTGATGCAGCGCTGAGCTAATCGTGGTTAAAGCTGGTTTTAAATTCCCCGGCGGCGGAAAACACTACGGGAGGTAGAGTACAAAGGGACGATGTACCCGTACCTTGTACCTGGGCCTCCCGAAGCAGACGAGGGTAGGCCGCTCCGAGGATTTCGGCGGGTTTTTGCGAGGGAGGCTGGAAATAGATGGGGTGTCGCCAAGGCCCCGGTTGTGTCGCGTGCGACACGGGCTCGTCTCGGGGCACGCGACAGGTTGCCAGGTTTGGGCGGCTCCAGTAAGGTTCTTCTCGGTCTCGGTCACGGTATGACGAGACGCCACATGCGTGAGCACAAGTCGCATCTTGACATTTCGTCACTTCACGTGAAGCGAGAAGGAGCGGGTTTCGTTTCACCGGCCACCACCCACCTCATCGCGTGCGGCCGGCTTGGCTCCGTCCGCCGATCGCCGGGCGCCGGACACGCCGTCTTGGACCTCGAGACCCTGTCGTCTTCTGGAATTTTGGAGAATGACTCGTTGTCTGGGGAGAGACCGGTTGGTGATTCCTGGCCACTGCTGTCTGCGCCACCATATCATCGGGGAGAGTGAGGTGGCGTCGTTTCGAGGTTTGACATTTTCTTTCTCCGGCTTTGACGATTGTTTCCTCCCGTTGGGAGATCTGGTTCGTCTCGGTCGGGAGAGGGACACCGGCCAGTTCCCTTCCCGAATCTCGACTCCAGTCTTGTACTCAGTAAGCCCGTCGCACCTCAACCTCATAATTCCCCCGAGAGCGAGGCCCAGACTCTCTTCTCAACAAAGACCATTCTCACCGCCGTTCCTTAATCGAGGGCCACGAATCGTCATACGAATCAATGGCAACAAGCCTCGAGATCAACCCCGCGACGCGTAAATCCCCAATCCATCCCCCTGGCCCTCCCCCGCCATGAACCACTCAAGAGTAAGAGTGACCGCCGGCGGTGAGCTCGCCGCCACGCATCTGGAGAAGAAAAAGAAGCCCCTTCCCCGCAAGCCACATCGGCGGCTCGAGATCAACATGGCTGCGCCGCCACAGCTGTCGCGTTCTCTGCGTCTGACTTTCCACATGTGGCGCTGATGCGCATGAGAAGCGGAAAGGAAGGATTTCAGACGCGTTGCTGTGACACGGGGTTTGTGGAGCTTGGGGCTAGGCACTGCCCCACGGGTGCACCGCTATTCCACCCCATCGTGGCACCAGCGCCGGTTCGCCACGGCGTGAGTTTTGGCGCCGCGTTGCTTGGCTTCCCTCGGAGACGCTGATCTCTTGTCCTTGCGTAATTGGAACAGGCCCGGGAAGAAGAGAGGAAACGTACTGTTACTCCAGGTGTCGTTGTACCTGTAACAGTGAATCTCGAGACCCAGAAATGGGATCTCCCCGAAACACACTCCCCCCTACGCGACTCGCACACGCCCCCATGCCTCGGTGTCTATCTTGGGAAAGTCGTGCGGCCGGCCCTCGGTGCCACAACCGTTCCCTGTCCCGGGCGATCACCCCCGGAATAATACCACTCCTCTCAAGCTGTTCCCGCTTGGATTTCGGTGGGGGGCAAAGCTACCGAGTAAGCTTGGTGCGCAATGGAGAATCCCCCCCACTTTTCGCGCCCCCCGTTTCCAGCGACCGAGTGAGCGGATGTACTCTACATAGGCCGGGGCGTGGGCGGAAGTACCGCCCCCACTATCCCACCTTAGCCTCTTTTCCCTCTCGGTCGAAGGAAAAGAATCGTGTGAGCAGTTGCCCCTTCGGGCCCCTCGTGGATCGGGAGGCTTTTCCTGTTGGTCTGAATCCCCCAAGCCCGTGTATCCTCTGGTCCACCACAGGAGTGTATGGGCTTGGGAGCTATATAATTCAAAATCCCTTCCGCTCGAAATCTCCTTCCTTCTCCTTTCCTACCACGTCTCGTCACCGCTCTGCATTGCCTTACTCGCAACTTGCCAATTCCTCGTTTTCAACGTCGAGTTTAACTTGACTCGAGGGGCATTCCTCTTCTCAGAGGATTCCAACCGCACACTCCTTCCTTCCTTCCACTCTTCTCGCCAATTCCCCCCGAGAAACCCTCCACACTCTCCCATCATGATTCCCAAGGAGTTCTCGTACCTATTCGCGATAGGTACCATCTTCGCCTTCCTGGACGCCTGGAACATCGGTAAGCCCTACTCCCTCAGTTCCCTTGTCGTCCCCCGCAACCGCCGTCTAACAACCACCAGGTGCCAACGATGTCGCCAACTCGTGGGCCAACTCGGTGGCCGCTAGGTCCCTGACCTACCTCCAGGCCATGTTCCTCGCCTCCATCATGGAGTTCGCCGGCGCCCTGGGCGTCGGCGCGCGCGTGGCCGATACCATCCGCACCAAGATTGTTGACACCGAGTCCTTCGACGGGGCCCCCGAGATCCTCATGCTCGGCATGGTCTGCGCCGTCATCGCCTCGTCCCTCTTCCTCACCATGGCCACCAGGCTCGGCTTCCCCGTCTCGACCACCCACGCCATCCTCGGCGGCGTCATCGGCATGGGCGTCGCCGCCGTCGGCGCCGACAACGTCAAGTGGATCGGCGACCCGGCCGAGGGCTCCACCGCCGTCATCACCGGCGGCGTCGTCCAGGTCTTCCTCGCGTGGGTCATCGCCCCGCTGCTCTCGGGCATCTTCGCCGCCATCATCTTCAGCATCACAAAGTACGCCGTGCTCCTCCGCAGCAACCCCGTCCGCAACGGCCTCATCGCCGTGCCCATCTACTTCACCGTCGCCGCCTGCCTGCTCGCCATGCTTCTCATCTGGAAGGGCGGCAGCTACGAGGTGAACCTGACCGACCAGGAGATCCCCGGTGTCATCGTCGGCACCGGAATCGGCTTCGGCCTCCTCGTCGCCGCCACCCTCGTCCCCTGGCTCTACCGCCTCGTCGCCCTCGAGGACTGGCAGCTCAGGTGGTACCACATCTTCCAGGGCCCCTACCTCCTCAAGAGGGGTCCCGTCCCTCCCCCGCCCTCGAACTACAAGGGCCCCGTCAACGACTTCTACGCCGGCCGCGCCACGCGCGAGGAGCTCGAGGCGAGGAGGGCTAATGGGGACCCGGACTCGGACGACATCGAGGCCGCCGGCCCCGGCTATCTCGGCGAGGACCCCGGCAAGGACGCCACCACCATCACCGAGGGTGAGAAGATCGTCGGCTCCGGCGAGTCCGGCGAGCAGCGCGGTGACGTCCGCGAGACGGAGCACGTGCACAAGTCGATGATCGGCCCCAAGCCCGAGGGCAAGTGGTACACCAGCCGCGTCCTCTTCTGGTACCTCAAGTGGGCCGTGCTCCAGGGTGTCGACCGCGACGTTGTGGGCTCTCAGTCCGAGAAGAGCGTCCTGGCCGGTGATGTCGAGGAGATGCACGCCCGCGCGCAGCGCTTCGACAACCGCGCCGAGTACCTGTACACCTTCCTCCAGATCATGACCGCCGCCACCGCCTCCTTCACCCACGGAGCCAACGATGTTGCAAAGTGAGTAGTCTCCATCCCCTCGGATCGTCTTCCCAAACAACATACTAACAGCGTCTGATAGTGCCATTGGACCTTATGCCACCATCTACGAGATCTGGAACACGGGTGTCCTCCCCGAGGACGGCGCGGATAACGTCCCCACCTGGATCCTCGCCTTCGGAGGCGTCGGCATCGTCATCGGCCTCTGGACGTACGGCTACAACATCATGAAGAACCTGGGCAACCGCCTCACGCTGCAGTCGCCCACGCGCGGCTTCTCCATAGAGATGGGCAGCGTCATCGCCGTCGTCATGGCCACGCGCCTCAAGCTCCCCATCTCGACGACGCAGTGCATCACCGGCGCCACGGTCGGCGTCGGCTTCTGCAACGGCGACTGGCGCGCCATCAACTGGCGCATGGTGACGTGGATCTACCTCGGCTGGTTCATCACGCTGCCCTGCACCGGCATCATCTCCGGCTGCCTCATGGGCGCCATCATCAACGCGCCCAGGTGGTAGAGTGGTGGTTTGGAGCGGGTCGTATAGCCGGCTTATACGCCTTGACGTCTTTGTTTATGATTTTTTGGGTCTTTTAATGGGGCATGGTGCTGGGTTAATGATAGATGGGGATGGCGTATTGGGCGTTTCTCGACGGAACTTCGAGGATGGGCAGTCTAGCGGGTTCTATTAGCGAGTACTTGATCAGGGATAATGCTCAAAAGTTTACCACAACAACTTGAATCCAGACAAAACGTGAGATGAGTATAGGTACAAATGGTATGACGTTTCCTGAAACATCCGCCGCAGGAAGGCGTTAATCTTCGCCGCTATACTTAGAACCACGCGTATGGTGGAAGGAGCGAACAGTAATAAAATAATAGATTCTATACAAAGATGAAGCCGTTCAGAGTACAGGAATGAGCCGGAAGCAGATTATGGGGGGTAATGCCAAAAAGGCCTGCTGGAGTCTCTTTGGATAGTTGACTAATCTGACACCAGGCCAACGGACATTGGTAGGCCTGTGTATTCGTCGTCGCCTACGGAGGTACAAGGGGATGTATTAATTCCCACAATTACTTTCCCAGACAGCACAAGCAAAGAGTCGCTTGCGCTTAGTCGAGAGCGAATCAACTTGGATAATAAGTCTAGGATGAAATGTTGAATTCGTAACCAAAGGATTAACGAGACATTAACTACTAGCTTACGTACCAACCCACGACACCTTTCGGATCATTTCTTTGCCTTCTTCTCCTTCTTCTGTTCTGATTCCAGTGAGAATGTATAATATGCGTTGCCTAAGTTAGGGGCGACCTAGGAGTAGCCCTTGCAGAGCTGTCCAGAAATACTGATGAAGCATTCGTACCATCCGTCCGCCGGCACATGGATGCGACCGCCGTCGCTCCGGCGGCTACACTTGTACACGTCGCCGTCGAAGCTATCAACAACAACTTCGACGGCTTGGTCCGCATCCAATTCCTCCATGTCGTCGGATTTGTCTACTGAAAGATAGCCCGACATAGGCAGGTCTGGCCCGCCAGGTGCCTGGTACGCAAGTTGTGGCTGTGTCGATGTCGAGTGGATAAGTTTGACTTTGCCGTCGTGCCGATCCGAAGGGAACGTCGCGTTGGCCGGCCTCGGAGAGGGTTCTCGAACATGATTTCATCTGGTACCGGATGTTTCTTGATGTATTCAAGCATCTTGAGAATCTCGCGCCCATGGGTGGAATAGTCGACGTACTCGCTCATGCGCGAGAGTCCGTCACCGGGGGGCCAGAACTGGGTCATATAGTCTGCGTCGTATTTATACGCCCAGACTTTTGTCCTGGTGCCGATGCAGGTCATTGCCCAGACGGCGTCTCGATTCGTGCTGTAGAGATATACACAACAGGCTGTAAACGCCTAGTATTCCGCTGAGCGGCTGTTGCTCCAGTGGAGAGTGGAGCGCGGCCGACAAATTGATGAACGCGACGGCACGGCCGCCGACAACAGCGATCCGCTGCATCCGGACTTTCAGGACCTGCTCCAAAACGCGGGGTCTCCGAATTTCAACGGTAGAATTCTCAAAAACATGTCTCTCCACGATTACTTCACCCTTCTCACCGTTCTTGCACCAAACGAAAGCGGTGGAAGCGATGATAGTGAGGTGTGGAACCTCTTTGACGAGTATCTTCTCACACGGAGGCCGGGGAGCCTCGATAACCGGAACGACCTGAGCCAGATGCTCGCAAGGTGGAAGGCCCATAAAGTAAGTAGGTATTCTACTGGTACAAGTTACAGGAACTAAGAGCAGTCACGCAGCTTCTTGCAATGTCGGAGGAACATGAACTTGACCATGCACAACGCCAGGAGATGGCCGAATTGGGACCGATGGCCAGACGGGCTCTGCGCAGACTATGCACGATTCCAATGCCCAATTTACAAGGGGCTTTCTTCGGTCGATGAAGAGAAGGACATCCGAGCCCCTCTGTGTTCCGAATTGGTGGTGAGATGGCTTCGTCAAAGATAGTGGTCAATACCTAAACGATGATTGCTCTGTCATCCTTGGCGAAACACGATCTTCGAAACGGGGGATACGGCAAGTCTAGCCCGATGCAGTAATGTTAGATGCCAGTGTACCCTGGAGCCCAAGAGGTCGGGGACGTCGACTTTCTCTTTCGCTCTCCCTGCTTCGATGCCAAGGGCGCCTACGACGGCTATGTTTAGACATGTCACTGCTCCCTTGAAACGAGATCCTGTTTCTGTTACCCCAGGGGTTCTTCCGCTCCAGTAGTATAAAGGGTCGTTCTCACTTTTCTCCCCCCTTCTTTTCCTCATTCATCCACTTCCTCGATTCTCCTAGCAGGACTGAATTTTCTCTCCTCAGACACTGGGCCATTAGTCTCACGTAGGTTCCCGGCAAATTTTCATCCTAGAAAGCATTATGGTATGCGCAAAGGACGAAGTCTACAGCTACATGATTACGGAGACTGTGGAATCTACGTGTGGGAACAGGACGGCCCTGGCGAGGAAACCGCTCTTCATGAAGGCGAATTCCCGGGTCGCTTTGTCCGAGATCCTCAGGAACATATTGTATGGCCCCGGGCCTGAAGATTATGAGTGCGAGACAGATCCGCCGCTGCTTAAGTTTATCTCTCACAACTCGTCGGCATCGCCTTGCGTCAAATGGCTCGTTTCTAGCCGCAACAGGCTTGATATCGACCAGCAGTTAAAGCTGCGCGACTCGAGAATGGAGATTAGCCTCGAGCTAACACAGAAAGTAGTGCAAGTATCCAGTGCCGTGGATGCCTATATCGACGCTAGAGTATCTGAGCTCGCCGGAAGCATAAAGAATACGAGGGACGTTGAAGTCGCTGCGGGGCAGGCCGTACAGTATGTAGGTCGAAATAAGGAGGCGGTGTGAAATGGCAGTAAGTCGATAAGAATCCCGATAAGAAAAAAATATCCATGAACGAAGGGACGTGGGGCACGTGCAAATCCTCGATAGCTGCAAAGCCAATTGTCGCGAAATCATAGACACAGGGCCTGCTCCGAGAACGTCCGCTCCCCCGGCTCCCCGTGACATACGAGCAGCGATGTATGCCCGGTATATCCCCCCGCCGAGGCCAAAGCCGGCGCCCGCCGCTGAACCGACGGAGAGTCCCGCGGAGGCTCAGCAGCAGCCCGCGGCGAGGGGCGTCGCGGCCGCGCCTGCGCCTCCGGTCCCGAGCGATTCGTTTTCGTATGCGAGATATGTGCCCCCGCCGAGGGCCCCGGCCCCTGCTCCGGCGAAGGTCTCTGTCCCGGAGGTTTCTACGCCGGTAGACGCGGTTGAGGAAAAGAAGAGGAAGAGGGGCGGGGAGGAGGATGGGCGCGAGGGGAAGAAGGTGAAGGCTGTGGAGGAAGCTCCGGCAAACGAGGAGATGGACGGGGAAGATATAGCCGAGGACGCTGAGCCTGCAGTTGCGGAAGAGAAGCCAGCTCTGTCGGAGAAGGAAGAGAAGAGGCGGAGAAAGGAGGAGAAGAAGAGGAAAAAGGAAGAGAAGCGACAAAAGTCAGAGAAGAGCGAATCAAATGATGCCGTGGAAGAACCTGACTTGGAGAGCGCGAAAACCTCGACACCGAAAAAGACAAAACAGCCAAAGGACGAGCAGCCCAACGGCCAGCTACCCGCAGAGCCAGAAGACTCCGATGTCGAAATGACAGCCCCTGCAGACGACGTCCCCTCCGAGCCCAAGGATACAAAGCAGGAGAAGAAGGCCAAGCGGGAGAAGAAGAAGAAGAAGCGAAAGGACGCCGAAGAGCTCGAGAAAGAAGAGGCCATCGGAAGACACCACCAGGCCATCCTAGACAGGAAAGAGAAGGCGCTCAGGAACGTCCGGGCGCCCGCAACCCCGACGGAGGATTCCCCGCAGCCCGCGGATGAGACGGCTGAAGAGGAGCCCGAAGTCAAGACCCACGGCCTGGAGCCCCTCCCGCAGCCCGCGCCCGTCGTCCCAGATGCCGCGGCTCCTGCTTTCGATGGGCTGCCGCCGTGGATCGCGGAGCCCATCAGCGTGGATCAGGGCACGCGCATCCCCTTCACCACGCTTGGCATCCCCGAAAAGGTTGCGCGGGCCCTCGAGACCAAGGGCTTCAAGGAGGCGTTCGCGGTGCAGACGGCTGCCATACCGCTTCTGATGCCCACGGCGAAGAGGCTCCAGGGCGACGTGCTCGTGTCGGCTGCCACTGGGTCTGGTAAGACGCTTGCGTACGCGATACCCATCGTGAGGGATATTAGCGCGGGGGTGGTGACGAGGCTGCGCGCGCTGGTGGTGCTGCCCACGCGGGAGCTGGTCAAGCAGGCGAAGGAGGCGTTTGAGACTGTTTCGGCGGCGTTTGACGGGCAGGGAAGGAAGAGGGTCCGGATTGGGATTGCGTACGGAAGCCAGTCTCTTAAGACGGAGCAGGGTAGTCTCATTACGAGGGACGAGGTGTACGACCCCGAGGCGGCCCGAAAAGCGGAAGCCGAGGAGGCGAACAGGGACGCCCTACTCGAGGGAGATTCCACGGCTAGCGGGATCGTAAAGGGCTCGCTCCCGGACCACGTCATCTCCTTCGGCTCCGCCGTCGACGTTCTCATCTGCACGCCCGGCCGCCTCGTGGACCACATCCGGCAGACGCCAGGCTTCGCACTCGACTATGTCCGCTGGCTCGTCGTAGACGAGGGCGACAAGCTCCTCGAGCAGAATTACCAGAACTGGATCCCGACGGCCATGGGCGCCCTCCGCGCCGCGGAGACCGCCGCGCCTCTGGGCGCGCGGGACTTTTCTGGCTCGAGCCTGAGTGGCGTGCGGAAGGTGTTCCTCAGTGCTACGCTTACGAGCAGGGGGAGTCTTGCGGCTATGAGGGAACTGGAGTTGCAGAGGCCGAGGCTGGTGGTGCTGGGTGGTGAGAGGGCGGCGGGCGTGGAGCATGTGCTGCCGGAGAAGTTGAGGGAGTATGCTATTCGGCTGCGGGATGAGAATCTCAAGCCGTTGTATCTCAACGAGCTGCTGCTTAGCGACCACCTGCGCAAGGCCCTCACTCCTCCCAAATCCGAGTCTGAGTCCGAATCTGATTCCGATTCCGATTCCGACTCTGATTCCGACTCTGACTCTGACTCCGATTCCGACGCCGGTTCGAAGAAGAGCCCGGCCACGAAGCCCGCCTTCAACACCACAGCCCTCATCTTCACCAAATCAAACGAGTCCGCCCTCCGCCTCACCCGCCTCCTCACCCACCTCTCCCCCGCCCTCGCCCCCCTCATCGCGACCCTCACCTCCGCCACACCCCCGCACGTCCGCCGGCGCACAATCTCTCAGTTCGCCACCCACCGCCTCCGCATCCTCGTCGCGTCCGACCTCGTCGCCCGCGGCATCGACCTCCCGCTCCTCGACCACGTCGTCAACTACGACCTCCCGCCTAGCGTCGAGGCGTACGTGCACCGTGTGGGGCGGACGGCGCGCGCGGGGAGGGATGGCTGCGCGTGGAGTCTTGTGCCGGATGGAAAGGAGGGTGGTTGGTTCTGGGGTGGGGTCGCGAAGGGGGAGAAGATTAGTAGGGCGAGTGGTGTGGAGCGGGTTATTCTTGGGGAGGAGGGGGAGATTGAGGAGGGGAGGGTGGAGGAGTATGAGAGGGCGCTTGGGGAGTTGGCGAAGGAGGCGTCGGGGAGGAAGGGGAGGGAGTAAGAGCATGGTTACGTGTATTAGAGATGGGTACAGGTGGTGTGAGTACGGTGGCACGGCATTTGATGCGTCGGTCCAGTTCGGTTGGCCAAAGTATGGATCAATTAATTCGTATTCCTCGACGTACAGCGTCATAACGCTCAGTCTCGTGATTGTTTGTGAGTAAGACGTCTAGACTAGGCCGTTCACCATCGTCGGGGGCCCGTGGTTTCCTACTTGCCCCTTTCTCGTCCTCTCCCCCTACCACCCCGGCCCCGGCCCCTTGAGCCTCCCCTCCCCCTCCCACGCGCTTCCACTCCGTCACCCCCAGGACCCAACCTAAGGCTCCTCACAGGCGTCCCGTCCCCCTCTGCGCCATCCCTCCCAGCAACGTCTGACTTATTTGGCCCTGGACCCTCCGATCCAACGACAGACCCAGTCCCGACGGACCGCAAAAGCCCCTATACCTTCGCGCGCTTCCGCCTCCCCGTGCTCGCCGCATCATCCTGCGCCAACTCATCCACGTCGTCAGCCCCCTCGTCCTCTCCCCGCCCACTCACGCTCCCCGACTTCGCCGGCGTCCCGCCAATAGAGACAAGCGACGCGGCCGGCACGCCCCTCTGGCTCTCCGCGTTCCGCAGGTCACTAAGCAGCTTCTCCACCTCGACGAACATTTTTCTTGTGTTGCGCACCACGCCGAACTCGTCGACCTTGTACCGCAGGCTGTCGTCCCCGCCCTGCCCGTGGCCCCGTATAAAGGCCGGACCCGGCCCGCGGTCCGGGTCCGGGTTGTACATCACGGCGTTGCAGAACATGTGCACGAGCTCCCGCTCCAACTGCGCGCTGTTGATGATGCCCTTGGGCGGCACGAGGTCCTCGCTGATGGGCAGCAGCACGACGGGCGTGCCGGGGTCCCCACCTGAGAGATTCGCCGCCGCCTGGCTCGCGTGCCGGTTCCCGTGCGTGATGGCCTTCTTGATGGACATGATGTTCGTCGGCTGGAGCACGATGCCCGAGTAGTTCGGCGCGTCGCGCTCGCGGATGGGGTTCGCGAACATGTTGGCGTCGCGGTGGCTCCCGATCTGGTCCAGGGCCGAGGCGCTGACCTTGGGGAACCCGCGCGTCCACTGCACGTGCGTGGGAGGGCCCGTCGCCACCTCGCTGTCCTGCCGCTTCCGCTTCTGCGAGCGCCGCGAGAGGCTGCCCGTGGCGACGCTGCGCCTGCTTGGACCGCTCTCGTCGGCTGTCGTGTCGCCTGCGTCCTCGGATACCTGCATCCTGGGCGTGGCTGATTCGTCCTTCACCTTGCTGACAAGGTCGCCGTGGTCCATGGAGAGCTCGTCTAGCTGAGATGCGACGGATTGGCTACGCCGCGTCGGCCTTGAAGGAGTCGCACCCAGACGAGTCATCTGAGCGGGCCTGCCCGCACGCCCACGAGCTTTGGTAACCGAGGTGTCCGCCTTAGGCCTAGGCCTCGCCGCTGGTTGCGGCGTGGACGGCGGGAGTGTGGCAGGCTTCGGAACAGGGCTCGTGATCTGCTCATATGCTGGGCTCGGAGCATCAGTGGCACCCACATCCAGCGGGGCTGGCGTAGATGGCGTTGAGTCCACCACCCATTTCGTAGAATGACCGGTCTTGGCAAAGGATGGTGTTGTGGCCTGGGGAGTCTTGGGCGACTGAGGAGCAGATAGCGAGGAGGATCGGATACCGCTCAACCTCTTTTGCAGCGTGGCTATGGCTGTATTCCGCAGTAGTGACTGGTCCGCGGGAGGCTGCGGGGGTTGTATGGGCTGCGCAGGCGGTTGAGGAGCGGCCGGCTTCGCAGCGGCGTCCGACTTCCCTTGAAGAGCCTGGGGCTGGCCAGGAGACGGGATCTGCAGGGTCGGCGGAAATTTGACGGGGGTCTGAACCGGCTTTTGAGTGAGGTGAGCGGGAGGTGCGGGTACAGGTACAGGTGTCTTGGGCGCCTGTGTAGAGGCTGGCATTACGGGCTTTTGCGCGAGCTGCTGTTGAGTCGGCGTTTGTTGCTGCTTTGCTGCCGGTGTTGTGGGAGGTTGGAAAGTCGGCTGGGCGGCGGGGGTCGGCGCCACCGGTGTGGGCTGAGAGGGTCGTGCTTGCTGCTGGGCTTGGGCAGCGGGTGTGCCCGTAGGCGCAGGAGTCACTGTCCGAGGCTGGGCTTGGGCTGGTTGACCTGTTGACTGAGGAGTTGGCTGAGGTGCTGGCTGGGATGCTGGCTGGGGAGGAGCTAGGACGCCGGGTGTAGGAGCAAGACGCTGTTGCGGCTGCTGCTGCGGCTGCTGCGCGGCGCTTGCTGCGGCGGGCGTTTGTACCGGCGTGGCCGGTTGCGAGGGGATGGGTGAGGGGGGCCACCTCGTAGCTTGCCCCGCCGGAGGGGGTTGAGGCGTCGCAGTTTTGGCGGTATTCGGCTGTAAAGGTCGCTGTCCAGCAATCTGCGGCGGACCTTGGTACGGCGCCTCCCACTTTAGAGGCGGGGGCACGGATGTTTGCGGAGTGGCAGTGGCAGTGGCAGGTTGCTTCGGTTTGGCGGCAGAGTCGGCCGGGGTCGTGGTCACCGGTGCTGTCGCCGGTGACACCGATCGACCGGGTTGGGGCGCCGGAGAGAGCGTCTGAGATACGCCTGGTGGCGCCTGCAAGACTTGACCGGCACCATTCGGTCGCGGGGCATCGCCGGGCTTCGGGGCAGCGGCTATCGGTTGGATAGCTCGGAGGGGTTGGGGCTGCTGGGGCTGTGAAGGCCGCGGGGGCTGAGGCGTATTCTCCCTCTTCGGCGCAGGCGCCTGAGGGGGACTCGGGCCCTTCTTGACGACCTCGGGGCCAGGCGCGGCGAGGGGCGAAACCCCTGGTCGCGGAGAAACTTTGGCGGCATCGTGAGCGGGTGGTGCGCCGGCTAGTGCTCCATTCCTCGGAGGGAAGCCGGCCGGGGGTTTCGATATCGCGGCCGCCGCGCGGGTCGCTTCCGTGTCGAGAGTCCTGATTTCATCAATCTGCCTGCGCAGATTGTTTGCCTTCTCATCGCACTCCTTTACCGACTTCACGAGGTCGTCCGACAGCCGCTTCCATGACCGCAGCCATATACGTTCGAGCGCAGCTTCCGCGACGCTCAGATCTTCAGGCGGAGGCCCGGAGAAGTTGAGAAGGCGCGCGGTGGCAGCGGACGCGCCGCCGTTGGTCTCGGTCTGGATCCTGTGATCCTCCTCCAGCAGCTGCCTCGTTAGATTGAGGAGCGCTGGTGATGTCAGGCGTTCCGCATTGTACCCCTTCTCCTCGAGGACGAGCGGGTGGCTCCTGAGGATCGCCGAGACGAGGTCGAGGTTCTGGTTGTGTTTGTCGGCGAGGCGGAAGAAGAATACTACTTCGAAGCTCGAGTACTCGGAGAGATGATGCATGCCCCAGGAGGGTCCGCCCCGCCCCTGGCCCGGGAGACCGACGCGTCTCTCGAGTAGATGGATCGGCGCCAGGGTCTACGATGCGGCGACGTCAGTCGCGGGAATGCGCGCGGTCGAGGAACGGGACGCGATGTCGTTCGTATAGGCGGTCGTCGGGCGGCGCTC
The DNA here is from genome assembly GCA_017657125.1 of Scopulariopsis brevicaulis. Taxonomy (NCBI): domain Eukaryota; kingdom Fungi; phylum Ascomycota; class Sordariomycetes; order Microascales; family Microascaceae; genus Scopulariopsis; species Scopulariopsis brevicaulis. The sequence goes on from JAGFNX010000454.1 coordinate 104,545, forward strand.
CGAGATAGAGGGCAAGGAGATGCGACGTGGTGCGGGATCGTGGGGATCGTCGGCGTTAGCGGGTCGTGTGATCGGTCGGCAAACAATGGGGATTGCGGTGCTCTGGAGACAAAAATTGCTGGTTCGTGATATCGAGATCCGATGGGCGGCGCAAGAGCCGAAGTTGTCACGTGCAGCTAGTGGTTTGGGAAGATGGCTGAAGTGCCAGATTGCTTGCGGATTATTAAGATGCGGGTGGATGTACATGCGATACGGTAAAGTTTGTCGACGAGCTCAGAAGCTCAAAGGCGCTAAAAGATCACGTGTGTCGTCCCATACGTGTGCGTGATAGGTCAAATTGCTAGCAAGTGACGGCATCGTTCGTATACCGCGTTGCAGCTGAATTCCTTCCACGTTCCATTGAGACCGAGTATCTCAGGAAGCATATAAGTCAAAAAATCCGTTACAGAGCGTAAGGATAAGGTTTCTTCCACCTTTCACAAGGTTTTCGTCCACGATTCGTTCTGAAATGCTATGCGATACAATATCATCTACGAAAACCATAACCTCCCAAGCACTAGCTTAGCCTACGCCGACATTGTTCGCGGAATGATGAAGGCCGCCGAGACGGGTCGCGACTTTTCTTCGCGTCATTGCACCGGCAGTAAAAAAACCCTCTTCGAGGGGGTCATGTTGCCATGAACCCCTCTGTTAAGGTCATGGCCTCATGGCGCGACCTTCGTTTCTACAGCTTTGTCAGGGATGCAACAACCTCGACTACACGGTTAAGTAGGGCATCCCTTTTGGCATCCCAATCCACTTCGACGAGTGCGTCTCCGCCAGTGTCGTCGTCCCCGGAAGAGGCTCACTGGTCTTTTTGAGCTGTTCACTCTACTTAATATTTTAATACTCAGTGCTGCTGATAAGGAGCATGGTGCCGGCCGTGTACACATCGTCTAGAACAGGTTCATCAGCTTCATGATGCGTTGTCTCTGGTCACCGAGGAACCGGTGTCGACGAAGACCTTGGTGGGATCTGGGAAACCGGCGCATCGAAGCAGGTCATACTCTGCATGAGCATCACTACCAAAACGGTCTTGCAACGTCTCAGGGGAGGTATACGTACTTGTGATCAGGAACGGCGGGATGATCTCCTTCTCCGTTGGAGAGGGTGGAGTCGCGGTTGGGATAACCGACGATAGCAAACGCTAGAGTCACATCGGCAAATAGCATCAGGACGAGCGAGGACGAGCAGGTACAAATACTCGTAAGTCTCGCAGGTACTTCATGAACGACACCATGATACGAGATGGGTGCGATAGTGGAGAGAGCCTCGGCGGGGAATGCCAACGCTGGCGAAGAGCTGGCCCGCTTGACGAAGCAAGGGTGGGTGCTCAAGTCACCGCAAGGGGAACTAACTTCAGCCAAGACAGATCTGCGCATCCACTTGGGAGCGAGCTCCGTCTCCTCGTATGGAGTAGCTCTTCTCAGCTGTGGACATTACGTGAGTAGCTGTGCGGTGTACCCGGTGCCACGGTACCCTCGAACACGCGGAGGGCAATATCTCCAGAGCTGAAAGCATCGTTGATGTCATCTGGGCCGAACCAAATTTGCCGTCCCAGCGGATACGAGGTTGCAGTCCAACGGTCCCAGCTCGGAGCCGCATCACCAGCTAATAAAACGGGCAATTTGCCGACGCTGTTCGCAATACCCGGTACGGCAATGCCGAGCATCCAACGACCGGACGACGACGCGAATCAGTGTGGGCTCGGAGTGGTCTTGCCGGCTGATACTTGGTCGCCGTGACTCGGACCTCCAGACGGCACAACCCGGGCTGTCTGAGGTTGGCACTTTGTTCGTGACGATGGCACAAGGCTAAATGTCGACGTGCGTCGGGATCATCCGTCATCGGTGCATGCGCCTTGGAGGGGTCGGGGCGTTGGGGTGCCCCGTTGAGATGTCCGGGGAAATAGGGGCGTGCATGCTGAGGACAAGGGCCCGTGGCAGCGTTCATCGAGCATCCCCCTGCATCGAGGGTCCCTCTGCGCCGCCGGTTTCGAATAGGGCCCATACGGTATCCGCTTCCAACGGAAGAGAGCGCTCTCTTCGGCACAAACTGCTGAATTCAGGAGCATGTGTGGACCGCAACTCGTGCCGAAGTCAGATGCATAATCTGTGCCCCTTCACTTTCGTCTGTGTCTTGGAGGTGCTTGTGCGCTGGAACAATGCCGGTCTGGAATACTGGCTTCGCGGCCCTGTTTATTACGCCAAGATCCGGGCCAAATTCGAGGCTCCACCGTCACTCTCCGACTGGACATCCCCATATGACCAAATTTCATGGACGTGACTGGAAGCCTCGACCTGTCCGCTTTGGGAAGGATGCCCCCACCACGATAACCCTGGCCTTTCCTTCCTGGTGCGAAGCGCTGCACTTGTGGTTTGCTCGGCCTAACTGGGACGCCTTGGCAGGTGCTACCGCCGTTGGCGACCCGACAAGTACACGCGAGGTACAGGCGGTTGAATCTGTACTTACTCCGGAGTGTTTCTGCCCTGCAACATCCCTGTACATATTAAGCTGACGATGACGAGGGGTACCTACCTGGACCCAGCTTACTCCGGAAGGCCCCACCTTTTCCCAGGAAGGGACATGTGGGAATGGACCGTGTTCGGAGGAAGCAGCACGGAGAGCTACGCACCAAGCTACCCTACCCCCTTTGCTCGGGTCGTCCCTTCTCGGGGAGCTTGGTGAGGCGTGGGTTTGGATGCTCAGGAGGTTTTGTCATGCGGCGTGCCTTGACGGAAACCTGCGCCTTTGTCCGTCCAAGCCACCAGTGAGTCTTGCAACCTCCTGATTCCCCCACGCCGGGCTTGTGTCTTGTGGTCGGCTTGTCCTCGAGGCCAAATAATCCCTGTCCTCCCAGACACCCCCTGGCCCCCGACCGTCGATCCCTTGCCTGGGCCAAATGGCGCTTGGTTCTTATTATTACAACATTGCCGCTCCTACTCCGCAGTTGGGTCCCCGGGCGCCCTGACAACTATTAATCTCGGGTCCACCGTCCGTCCCCTAACGCCTTGGACCCTCCATCCGACCTCGACCTTTTCCTGACGCTCTCCTTTTCGATCCTGTCTTCACGTTGAAGCCTTCGCGAACAAGCTCTCGCTGCCGCTGCCACGCCCCAGAACCACGGTACAATCTCAGCAATCATGAACCCTTCTGACGAGGAACTCGACCGCGAGTGGCAGCCGAACGGCCGTCGCCCCCAATCGTAAGCACCCCTCCCGTCGCATCAACGTTGTGGATGGCGGCTTTCCCGGAGCATCCCATTATCAACGCAACAATGATTCTGACTAGTTCGCCAGCACCATGGCCCGCTCCTTTTCGGCCGAGTTGATGGACATCTTTAAGATCGAGAACAGCCTCTCCGACCTCGACGAGCAGGTCCACCAGAGGTGAGCATTGCCCCGGAGTCGCCTTCGGGCTGCTTTCCTCCCCACCGCAGACCTGTTTCGCCAGCGACAGAGTAGGCGCGCAAACATGCGACCGACTAACTCCCGTCCTCGGCCAGGAAACAAACCGTGACCCTCCGGAGCACCGAGCTGGAGAGCCTCGAGACCCAGATCCGGGAGATGGAGAATCGCCTGAAGCAATCGAAGGGACAACCGGGCATCCCTACCCAGGACTCCAAGTCCGCACCCTCGATGGATAAGAAGGCGACCCCCTCCCTTCAGAAGGGCGAATCCGCGGATAAGGCGAAGTCCCGACCTGGCAGCTCCATGACCGCTCGGCCCGCGCCCAGCTCAGGTGACATGCCCCCAACTCCGGTGGCCAGCGAAGGTGAATACGAAGTCATCAACCGGGCGGACCTCCAGGACGACGAGTCCGCCCGTCCCCGCGCCTAAGCACCACCTCCCAATGAGAATCCGCACAAGGGGCCAGGATGCCACGCCGAAGGCTTGAGCGCAAGAGGTCCGGCTTGCGCTCCTGCTTAGGCGGCGGTGGAGAACTTGCGCGACAAGACCACGTACAAGAGACATGGGAACCTGCCTGCTGACTTTTGGCCGTTTGTTACTCCACCAGATGGCGACCGCGAGACGCGATTCTGAATCAACACAACCCACAGCCAAACTACGAATCTGGCTGAGCCCCGAAGTGCAGGAGGATAAATGCTGGTCCACTCTTTGTCATTTTACGCAAGCGATATCCCAAACGACCCAGCACGCACGATGAATGATTGATTACGCCCGGGCAAAGCGTCGATCCCGAGAGGGTTCGGACGAGGCTCGTATACCTACACTAATAGCGGAGGCCGTATCGAATGGAGGAGGATTTGGAGGATCGCAAAGCATAGGATGGTGCATTTGACTGCGGAGGCCCTCTCGATGGGTCTATCGACCTTATCCCTATTCACCGTGGATTAGAGAGATCAAGAGCTTGGCGTGGAGATAGATACCCCTGGGTGGAGGTGGGCGCGGCGCTCGCCGCCTTGCAGCCGTGTCTTAATCACGACCAAGGCCAAGGCGTGGGTGCCCTGCCCTTGATTTTCGCTCCCGAGCTGGTTTCCGCCATCCCCGTGGTTCATAGTTTCAAGGAGTTTGCGTTTAATCTACCATGTTTAATAGTGCTTTATGTCAGAGTAACTGTGGCAAGGGTAAGCGAAGGGGGGGCATGAGGGTGTCGCGGGTATGCATGCAGGGCGGCTCGGAAATTTGATGCGGCTCGGCGGGGGCGTCCAAGCGGGCGGGTGCGCAGTTTGGATGCTATAGGTAGGGGTGTATTTTATGGCGTTTTGAGTATGGCCTGGGTGGGGTTTACGGCTGTTCTCGGTGTGAGAGATGTAAGTCTGATATACACACGAGTTATTCACTCCCCAACCTTGGTCTAACAAGCTTGTAGAAAATCAGTGAGCGCTCCATACGCTTAGAAAGAGCGGGTGCATCTATAACCTTGCGGCTTAAAGATAGCAATAAGGCTGTGTCTGCCGTCTACCGAGACAGATAAGGGGCACATTACACCGAACCAACGTCCCCTTCAGCATCCTTCTTCGCAAAGCCAACCCTCCCGTCCTCGAGATCCAAAACAACAAGCTGACTCTTGAGAAAGACATCCCCCAATATCGCCTCAACACCCAGCCCCTCCGAGGACTGAACACCACCGTAACACATCTCCTCCGCCGGCCCGTCCACCCTCCCTCCCGCGGGATGATCCTCCACGCTCCCAAAGTTTAGGAACGCGCCGGGGACGACCGCCTCGTAGGCGCCTCCTATCATCAGTTGGAGGTCGGGGAGGGATGGGGAGAGGGCGCAGGGGAAGAGCCACATTGAGGAGGCGAGGTCCTGGCGGGCGGAGGGGATGGTGAGATAGTAAGTTGTTGCATAGGCGTCGGGGACTAGGAGGAGGGTTGTCCCGGTGTCGACTACGCCTTCGAAGCCCACTCCGCTTGAGCCCGAGTTTGAGCTTGAGGTGGAGTTGGAGGTTGAGGCTGTGTCGTTGCCGACGTTGAAGTCGGTGACTTGGACGGTCCAGTGGGATCCCCAACTCTCAAACCATGTCACGTCTCCCGCCCCCGTCTCACCCATCCCGCTCGTATCACCCGTCCCACCCGTCTCGGAGTCATTAATGCGATAACTCCCCCCACCAACCCTCAGATCAATAGAAAGAAACCGCTGCCCCGCCTCGACGAGCCGCTCACGCACGGTGGGCACGTCGTACGGGACGATGGAGGTGCGGAGGGTGCGCGCGAGGCCCATGACGCCCGAGGCGCCGCTGTCGAGGAGGGAGGGGGAGGTGGTGTTTGCGAGCTGAAGAGTTGCGTTGGGGAGGCGGAGGGTTGAGAGGGTGAGGGTGTCTATGGCGACGGGGCCGGAGGCTTGGGTGCCGTCGGCTGGGGGGGGGGTTAGTGCTTGTTTGTCTAAGGGAGCTGGGGGAGGGAGGTGCTTACCGTACTGGACGCTCCACTCGGCGCCGGTGATCTCAAAGCCAGTGCTGGAATCGGCAGCGTCGTAGTGCTTCGGCCACTCGCTCTTGCCGAGCCCGGCGTAGTCTGTCTCGGACCAGTAGACCCACCTGTTCCCGTCAGTTACACTACATCCACTCCTCTCCTAGCTCGCCTCAAGGCTTCCGCGATGTTACATGGATAGATGGCTGGGCTCGGGGGCGGGGGAGCTCACAAGTCGCTGGACCCCGTGTCGAGTATCACAGGTAGCATCTGCCCGGGACTCCCGACCTGGATATCAACGGTGTAGAACGTGTCGTTCTCATGGCTCTTTGCGTCGAGTTCCTCTGCAGTGTGGTATTAGTCCCGGAGAACACGTAGCTGTAACCAGCTCGAACGGGGTTACATGGGTGGGAAAAGGCATAGATGGAAAGGAACCAGGATAGGATGTGCCCGAGACCCCCTTTGCCAGGCCGGCGCCGGATGCCTCGTCGGGGGGGTTCTTCCCCCATTTTCGGAGGGCGCTGGCGTACGCTGCTGGCGCGCTCCGCTTGGATGGCGGGTTCGCGCGCAGGGAGCTGAAACTGTCGCTTGCCGTTGCGGGTGGGAGGGCGAGGAGAGCCGGGATGAGGAGCTGCATGGGTCCCATGTTGCGTTCAAAGGTTGAAGGTGACTATACTATTAGCCATCTGCGGTGGACGACACTGAAAAGATTCCATCCCTGGGCTTATATATGTCCAGGACCTTTGTGCTCCGATCGTGGCCGTCATTACGGAACCCGTGCCGAAGTAACACTCATAACCCCCACCCCTGGCCTTTATCTGCCTGCCACATGCTCCTACCCGGCCCCGTAACACCCTCTCCCCTCGGGGCCTCTACCCTGTTTCCATTTCCGCGGTACCACTCCGGCAAGCATTCCGAGAAATAAGAGATGCGATTCGCGGTTTGGGATAACGCAGGGTAGTGCGCGAATACCTCAGACATGTTTGTCTCGTCCTCGTCGCGAGGTGCGTTACACGGGCGTGCCTTGACTGGATGAGGGTCATGGGCTTGCATATTCTTGTGGTGAGCCGGAAGAGTTTAGGCCGCGGTTGGAACGGCGCCGGTGCAAATGCGGTTCGTGGGATGGGAAAGGGAGACGTGCCGGAGCGTGTTCGGGTTCACTTTTGGGAATGTTACCGCGGTTCTAAGTCATTGACGTAGTTCGTCTGACATCGGGCTGGGATGTGCGCGTGGGGGATCCTTGGCAGGGAGGTGCCATTACACGGGTTATGTTCCAAGTTCGTGGATAGGTAGTCGGACCAGCGGGAGTTGTGTAAGTGGTGCCGGGTCCGAGGGACGGCTCGGGGAAGGGCGTGGGGGGAGTACTTGGGAGTAGCACTTTCCCGTTGGTATCGGGGGGCTCGCGATGTTCGTAGTTGCAGACAGTGGAGGCTTTCAGAGGATGCTTTTCATTAATACTTCGTAGTTCTCGTTACCGTACTCCCTAAGCCACCGAGGACCAGGCGGCAGCCGTCGCGGCCATAGCACAACCCACCGAGTCCTAACGCTCCCCTCCAAACCCCAACGTGCCTCCCCGTCCCCATCCGTATACCTCCCAGCCAAGCCGAGGCAAGCCTCCCCCCACCCTCAACCCTACACCCCCTCACTGCGCATCCACAACCTCCAACCAGCACCTCCTCGCCACCTCGAGCATATCATCCCGCGAATCAAGCAGACACCGCCGCCCGTCGCCCCAGCAGATCAGCACCACGCACCCGCTCCGCGGCGGCGCGAGCGAGTACATGATGTCCGCCGCCGCCGTCTCGGGCGTCAGCGTGATGGTGAAGGTGCGGCCGTGCGGGTCCGAGTCGTGGGTTGTGCAATCGTGCACCTCGATGGTGGGGGCCGGACAGGGTTTGGGGGGGTATTGGCTGGGCGGCTGTTAGTGTTGGGTTCTCCCCGGGGTCCTGAACGTTGTTTCGGGGAGGGTAAAGGCGGAAGGAGGGGCTTACGGGGGCGGGCAGCATTTGCAGGGCGAGTTCTGGCAGCGGCAGTGGGAGCGGGAGCGTGTGCGCCGGATGTATTCCTCCTCTTCGGTGTAGAGGTAGCGGGGCTGGCGCTCCGCGGACGGGGAGCGGCCTCTCATGGCGATTTAGTGTTTCCTGGGTTCCGGGGGAATAGTGTGCTGAATGGAGAGGCGCCGAGGCGGTCATGAGGCGATCGTGAGAATACGCTTTGGGCTGAGATGGGACGGGCATCACGTGGATGGGAGTGTGATGGTGGTGCGGGTTCCCTTGCATATGGTCGCGGCAGTTGGGTGGACTGCGGAGCGCGGCGGTTGACGCATAAAAGTAGGTGTTGGTTCTAGTGGCCATTCGGAGCGCGGAATAGGGATTTCCCCGAGAGCTATTATACTATTCTTCCCTTTCCACTCAATTCCGTCTAGCTGTCGACGGACTACCCGGGACAAGCTAATATCTCGTAGCATCTGTGCGACCAGGTGATGCTCGCTGCCGGGACAAAGAGCGACAAGCATTACATTGCATATTCTGCATTCCACAGCGCCAGTCCGTGATATTGCGCCTGTGGAATCTCACAACCTCTGACACATCCCCTTGTCGTGGCCCATGCCGAGAATGTCGGCACGGCACTAATATGGTCCGGATAGGCGGCCGGATCGGACTGCCGAGTCGCCGGCGGATCGGCCCCACTCCGCCGGCCCTATGACGTCGAAATTATGACGACGCCACATGGAGCCGACACACATACTGGCGATTACGCCCCTCTCCAAGCCAAGAGAGGGATGGGACCGATCCTGACGACATTCTGTCGGAGTTTGTATACTCGGCTGGCCAGGCTAGTGCCAGGACCTGGGCCGGTATGACTTATATACGCGGGCTGGACCCTCCGGAGGCGCGTCGCTGGACTTTAAACTCTGCACCGGTTCACCATGAGTCGCGATGAAAACGAGGATACCAACGCGTCCCGGCGCGGCGCCCCAGAGATGTCTTGTAACGAGGCCAGCTCTGAGGGGAGCCCAGAACCGCGCTGGAAAGCCGCAATCCGCACGTTTCCCCCAATGCAAGTCGCGCTCTCCGCCCTCCGCCCTCCCCTCCCCTTCTCCCTCCCCCTTCCACCCGGCCCAATCCTATACCCACGCTAACACCCCCAAGAATGTTCACAACAACGATGGGCACCGGCGTGACCTCCATCCTCCTCCAGCGCATCCCCTACCCCGCCGCCTGGCTCCACTGGCTCTCCGTCATCACCTTTGCCCTCAACGTCCTGCTCTTCGTCCTGTGCGCCCTCGCGCTCGGCGCGCGCCTCATCTTCTTCCGCGGCGGGTGGAACGCCGTGCGGCGGGACTATTTCCTTGGCGCCGTGCCGATCGGGCTCGGGTGCCTGGTCAACATGTTCTGCTATGTCTGCGTCGGGCCGTGGGGAGAATGGGCGGCTACGATGGCGTGGGTGCTGTGGATGATTGAGGCGGTTCTGGGGATGGTTATTGCCTTTCTGGTGCCGTTTTCGAAGTGCGTCTCCCACCGACATCCCTCCTCCCTAGAGGAAGATGGTCCGGTCTCGAGCCTATGGCTAACGGACACAGCATGACCCACTACGGCCCCCGCGACCTCAGCTCCCTAAACTCCTTCCAACTAATGCCGTTCAACGGGCCCCTGGCCGCCGCGCTCTCCGGCTCCATCGTCGCGGGCGTCCTCCCAAACGAGCGCCACGCCCTCTGGACCATTGTGACGAGCTACGCACTCTGGGGCGCCGGGATGCTGCCGTCGGGAATGATCCTCACGCTCTGGCACCTCCGACTGATTCTGAGGGGTTTGCCGCCGAAGAATTCCATTCTTACTACGTTGCTTCCCATGGCGCCGACCGGCCTTGGAAGCATCTCGTGAGGGCCCCCTAATACTAGGTTGGAGAATACACGAGGAACTAACAGACGCCATAGGATCTTCCAGCTAGGAACCAGAGCCAGCGCAATCTTCCCCGCGACGCAGTTCCTCGGGGGCGGTACTGGCGCAGGAGCCCTCGCCGCCGGGGCCGCCGCGGCCCTATCTCTCTGGGGCTGGGCCATCATCTGGCTTGCGCTCGCGGTGGCGTCGGCGATCTCCGCGGGCCGGATCCCGTTCGGGATGAGCTGGTGGGACCTGACGTTCCCGCCGGGGATGCTGGCGCTTACGACGATCGTGTTTGGGGATCAGTTCTCTGCCGAGTTCTTTTCCGTGTTGGGGACGGTGAGTTTCCTCGTTCCCTCCCGTTCCTTCGTCCCTCCTCTCTCTTCCCTTTTCTCCTTTCTGCTTCGTGTTTGTGCTTTTGGGAGACTGCGGATCGGTGCTAATGGCGCAGATATTCGCCGTCGCGGTGATGCTCCTATGGATCGTCGTCGCCCTGGGCACCGTGAGGGCCGTTGTCATCGGGAAGTTGCTTCCCGAGCCGGGAGCCGCGGGAAGGGAAGGAGAGAAGAAAAACGAGCAGGAGGCGAGACGAAAACGGGACGAGGAGTCGTAGGGCTGCGTTTTGACGTTTTACTCGGCGCCGATGCGGGAGGAGGTAGTCTGTTTAATGGCAAAAAGCGAGGGCCTGTGTTATTAGAAAGGGGCGGGAGTTTGATATACCCACACCGAAAAGCAAGCAAGTTCATACCGGGTGCGTAGAGTGAGAGTGTAGAAAAGATGGTAGATATACGCCGACTCCTATTCTGGGCGCCGCTGGACGGTTACCATTCTATATAAAGGACAGAGAACACAATGCGCCCTTCCCCCGAGGATGCACCTTGCTTCTAGAAACTCCGTCTTTCAAGCTCCTCATTAACCGTGTCCCGTCTTCCGAGTTGTCCGCGCAACGCCAGAATGCTATGCCACCAATGTCCCCGCGGGCATGAAGTATTCCAAGCCTACGGCCAGCGCCATGGCATGTGGCCGTATTCCATTCGCTCCAAAATCAAGAGAGCAGACCCTACAGCCTGATGTTGACCAGCATGCAGTCGACCCTCCACTCCCTCCTCCCCAGCAGACTCCGGAGCCACTCAAGCCCAAGCCCCGTCCACTCCGCCTTCCGCCTCGCAGCCTCGTCCGTGGCGGCCCCCGTCAGCGCGCTGACGGTCGAGAGCGCCATGTCCACCATGGTGCTGTTAAAGTCCGCGGAGCCGCAGTCGGAGATCGGAGGGCGGGGCTCGAACCAGTTGGAGGAGAGGTCGAAGAAGCACCGGTCAGACCAGTAGCACGAGGTCAGGAAGAGGATCATGAGGAGGAAGCTGCAGTAGACGCATGGCCGGGAGAGGAAGAAGGTGCAGGCGAAGAAGAGGAAGACGAAGACCGGGGGCGCGTTGGTCGGGATGAAGAGGAGCGGGAGCCAGCTGGTGGGACGCGGGTTAGCGGAGCTGTGGGAAGGGAGTATGGGGGGTTGGGAGTGTGAGAGGGGAGGACACGTACCTTCTGAGGCAGAACATTGTGGAGGGGATGTGGTGCGCGCTCGACGCGAGGCGCGGACTCGCAGGCGACAGCTCTCTGTTCCGCCAGGCACCGTGGTGGGGAAGCTTGTCGCGTGGGGTGAGCTGCGGCCGCGATAGGCGGAGGGAGGAAGCCCGTCGGCAACAGGGGAGAAGGAGAGGTAGAAAGACACGGGTCTTGAAAGCGAGGTGTTCTGTTGCCCGGCGCAGAGGATAGAATTCGGAACGTCAGGTTGAGCGGGGGTGTGGCGGCGGGCGTGCAGTGCGGTGGGAGAAAGGCGGTTGTTCGAAAATTGGCTTCGCGGGCGGATGCGCTGGCGCTGGCGCTGGGCGTGTGACGTGATGGAAATGCTCGTTGCGGTTAGTCGGGAGGTACCGAACCCGCGGACCCTCCGATTCGCACCCAATCCCCCGAGGCGGGTGCTTGCCGCCTCACGTCAGGAACGAACCCAAAAAGGTGTGAGTGATGTTTGTTTTGTGTCCAATGAATGACAAGGGAGAGGTAAATGAACTGCTTGATGCAATGCAGTTTGTGAAAACGTTTCTGTCCCCGAGAGGATGCACGCCATCGTTGGCACCTTACTGCAGTGTCTACGAGAACGGTTGAAGGAGGCCGGGCAAAAGCTCCCAAGGTTGCGGGCCAATCTTTGCCAAACCACGCGTGGCACCAAGGGACCCGGTACCTCCGCACTTGGGCGGTGATGCCAGCCGTGACAAGAGTCACCCATCCAGACACCTGGCGGCTGGTAAATGGCATCGCACTCGACGCGGTCGCACCTGCTGCATGTCTAAGAAGAGCCCGAGCCCCACGGAAGGAGCTAACTCGGGCCAAGTAGAGCTCCTCCAGCAGGGTGGATATCACGGTGAACAAAATACATATAACCGCCGGCGTCGGCCCGTAGGAAGCTCCTCGACCTCGACCTTTTGGGTACCCGATTCCATCTCCGGCGTCGCTTTGGGCCGTTCCCCGTGCCGCCATGGAAGCACGGCCGGAAGACACGTCAGTCCGCGTCTATGCATCCGCGCCCACCGCCACACCGCTCTGCCTGGCATTGGTCTTTCTCAATGCCCTCGTGCCCAAGGCCGCAGGACCCACGGCTAGCCCAGGGCGAACGGCGGGGACGAGTACCGGCCAGTCGCCCTCCCCCACCGACGCTGGCATCGACCCAACCGAGTGCGCGGGGGGAGACACGGTGACTTTGGCACCAGTTGCCACGCCAATCCGGCACACGCACCGCCAGCCGCAGCCGGCCAAAATTGTCGGCTGCCATTTCTTTATTTTTTCTCAATTGCAGCCCAACCTTCCCTCGACCAATTTCTCATCCCCACAACCCTCATATCATCAGCCCCCAAGCTCCCTCTTCCGTGTCGGGACCACACAGGGCTGGCCTCTTCGAATTCTTTTTCGGTCAAATCTCTCCAGCCCTTGGGCCTCGTCGGCCATGGTGTCGCCCTTCATGCCACCGGCCCCGACGCCGCCAGTCAACAATAGCAACAGCCAGGCCATGGCCGCCAACCGCGACCGGAACGCCGGCCTGCTGAACCTCCTCAAGTTCAGCGGCGGTGGCCAGAGCTCCCAGGCTCTCCAGCAGGAGCATCAGCATCACGATGCCGCCCCCGGGCCCCATCACCAGATGCAGGGCCCCTCGTCGTACATTCCCCACGAGGCCGCCCAGCCCAGCCCGCCGAGCCAGCCGGAGCATCACGAGGAGCCTCTGAACATCTCCACGTCGCGCCATCCGCCGCTTCTGGCCCCCGCGCCTTCCACCGCGGACCCGTCTGGCCTCCTAGCCGCCCTCATGAGGGGCGTGCGGGAGAACGACGAGGAGCAGTCGCAGGAGCACCATCACGCGGTGGCCCATGCTCAGCCCGCGGCGGCGGCCCCGGCCTTTGGTGGCCAGGCCTCGCCGCCCTCCAACACCCGCGCCTACCTTCTCAATCTTCTGAATCAGCCGAAGCCGAGCCAGAACGATCAGCAGTATCGTGGCGAGCCGCACACCGACAACCTCACCCCGCAGTCGGGCGAGTTCTCGGATCCCACCCGCGCGATGCCCGGCGCCGGTATGAATTACGGCCCCGTGTCTGGGATGTCCGCCTACGAGTACGAGCAGCGTGCGGAGGCCCGCCGCGCTCCGAGCTACCGCAGCTACAACAGCCAAGAGTCGCACGGACACACTGCCAGCGCCGCGTACCAGTCCGGCAACACGGGCTCGGGTATGGATTGGCCTGGGTACGGCCAGCAGTCGGAGGAGCATGGTGGGCAGGGCGCGTACGGGCAGTCCCATGCCGACTTCCAGCCCGCCCCCGCCGCATACCAGATCCTCAAGAAGCCCCGTGCTTCCGAGTCGCCCGCGGGCTCTCAGGAACGCGTCGAGGACTACCGCCACCACCATGGCCACGACAGTCCCGGCATGACCCAGGAGCATGCGAGTCGAAAGACCGATTATGCCCCGTCTGCCGACGAGACCCTTGTTGAGCGGCCTGCTGGTAGCTCGGAGTCGTACTCCGCCGCCGTTCCCGACAAGGCTAATGAGGAGGCTCTTGGTGAGGCTACCGACGAGGGCTTTGAGCAGACCAGCCGCGAGTCTCCCGCTCACAGGCTGGCCGAGGAGGCCAAGGTCGAGGCTGAAATCGCCAGAGACTTTGACGACGCCGTGGGTGCTGCCTCGAAGCGCTCTCCGGAGCCCGCGCCCAAGTACACTGCTCGCGATGAGAGGAGCGACACGCAGGACCTGTATGCCGACACCGAGGAGGACAACCGCGATGTCTCCGACAAGCTGCAGGCTGTTGCCGACAGCTGGGACAGCGCCGACCCCGACGACGGGGCTATCCCCGGTGAAGACTCGACGCCGCCCATCACGGTGCACAACTTCCCCATGCAGCCGTGGATCTCCATTGCCATGTCTGCCCCCGAAAAGGAAGAGCGTCCCGAGTTCCGGGAGGGCGCCATCATGGACATTGCCCGCCTGAAGAAGGACTTCGACCAGGTCGACCGCAATCTCTACACGGCGTCCCAGCACTGCATGGCCTACGGCATGTCCAAGGCCGGAGGCATGCACGTCATTCGACAGGACGACGGCAAGGACATCAAGGTCTTTTCTAACACCAAGGATCGCATCTTTAACATCTCCATGTCGGTCACCCCCCCGGACCACGAGGGCGTCCACCGCGAGGCCATTATGGGCACCGGTGTCAGCGGCACCGTCTACTGGGTCCAGGTCCTCGAGGGCGAGAAAGACCACATCGAGGATGCCCACCCGGAGCAGTACGGCTTCGCCCTGCCGCCTCTCAGCTCCCAGGAGGGGGACACGTCGGGCGGCGTGCTCAAGACCCGCGCGAGGGTGTCCTCGTGTCACCCCGAGTTCTTCGCCGTCGGCCGCGGCAAGTCCATCACCATTGTGTGGCCCTACTTTGTCATGCAGGAGAAGCTGTTCAAGGCGGGCCACGACCGGGTCGTCGACGCGGAGAAGCTTGCGAAGCACTGCTCGCTGAAGATCAATACCGGTAAGGCTGGGAAGGACTTCACCTTTAGCCAAGACGACTCCGTCATCGTGTCCCTCGACAAGTCTGGCCGCGTCAAGTTCTGGGACGTCCGGGACCTGACCACCGCCAGCGAGGACTCGGACCCCAACAACCCGCTGCCCGCCCACACGTCGCTCGAGATCAAGGAGCCGCTCATGACCCTGGCCAGCACGCCCGAGGGCGAGAAGGCCTGGCCCACGTCCGTCCTGCTCCTTGACAAGATCAAGCCGTATCAGAAGAGGTGTGCCCTGCGCTACATGATTGTTGGTATGAAACAGAACCACACGCTGCAGCTGTGGGACTTGGCTCTCGGTAAGCCCGTCCAGGAGTTCAACCTGCCGCACAGCAAGGAGTCGGACGCCGTCTGCAGCGTCACGTACAACCCCGGGTCCGGCATGATTGTCATCGGCCACCCCACCCGGAACTCCATCTACATGGCGCACCTTTCCGCTCCCAGGTACACGTTCAAGAACATCTCGCAGGCCGACTACATCACGCGGCTCGGAGCCAGGGACACCTCGATCCCGGCCCCGGAGTCCACCGCAGTCATTAGTGGGATGCGCGAGTACTCCTTCGCCAACAAGGGCGTCCTCCGAAGCCTCGACATGCTCTCGAACCCGGCCATGCCCCAGGACGGCGACGAGCCCACCTTGTTTGAGCTCTACGCCATGCACTCCAAGGGCGTCGCCTGCATCCTGGTCAGGCAGCCCGAGCTCGGCTGGTCCAAGGACAATAAGGTCGTCCACAGCATCGACGCGGTGAAGACCGGTGTCATCTCCGTGACGCCGCTGAAGCCGCTCGGGCCCCAGCCCGCGGAGGAGCCCGCGCAGAGCAAGCCGACCCCCCGGCCGGCCAAGGACGGCGTCTTGGCAGTTGCCCAGCAGGATGAGTCGCCGAAGAAGACGACCGAGTCGGCAAGCCCGATGAAGATCCAGACCAGGAAGGACGCGGAGCAGGCCGCCGCCCCGTCGGCCCCCAGCGCAGCGCCTGAGAAGGCGGAGAAGAAGGGCAGGAAGGGGAAGAAGGCTGCCGCGGCCGCCGCCCAGGCCGCGGCCGAGGCCAACGGCGCGGCGCCTGCCAACGGTGCCAAGGGTAATGCCGCTGCCGCCAAGGGCGGCGACTCAGGCCGCGGGTCTGCTGCGTCGCAAAAGGCGGCGGGTCCCTCGGTCTCGCAGGAGGCTATCGAGTCCACGGTCAAGAACATGGAAACGCGCCTCCACGCGTCAATCTCCGGCGTCGTCGAGACGGCCTTTGGCGGCCTCAGCAAGACGATCCTTGCCCGGGAGGCCGACTTTGACAGCCGCCAGCTGAAGCTGCTCGACGTGGTGTCGGACGTCCTGAACCAGAACGTCCAGGGCGTCCTGGGTGATATTATCAACAAGCAGTTCTCGGGCTCGCTGATCCCGTCCATCGCCGACGCGACCAGCCGCGCGGCGGCCGACCAGGTCGGCGCCAAGGCGGCGCAGGTGATCCAGAAGGAGCTCAACAAGACGCTCCCCACCATTGGCGAGAAGGTGATGATGAACGAGGCTCTCGTGGACGCGCTCAGCGATAAGATCAGCGCCCGCGTGGCGGGCCGCGTCCACGACGAGGTGATGCACAGCATCTCGACCAACCTCGTCCCGACCATCACCAACGTGACGGTGCAGACGTCCCGCCAGGTGGCTGGCGAGATCCAGCAGCAGTACCAGGAGGAGCTGGACCGCCTGGACGCCCTGCGTCAGGCGGACGCCAACAAGGTGGACCAGCTCCTGTCGCTGGTCACCCGGCTGTCGGACACGGTCTCGACCATGGCGGCCTCGCAGTCGCAGTTCCAGGGCGAGTTCCTCAAGTTCCAGCAGCAGGCGGCGACGGAGCGGGAGCACGGACGTCAGGCGCCCCGCGCGGGCGGCTCGGCGGCTGAGTCTCCCTCGTACCTGATGCACCAGGCGCCGCAGCCGCCGCCTCAGCAGCAGCAGCAGCAGCAACAGCAGCAACAGCAGCAGCCGCACCACCAGCTGCCGCAGATTCCGCACGAGAGCCCGGCCTCGCAGGCCGGGAGCAACGCCGAGGCGGAGCTCGGGCGGCAGATCAACCTGATCAACCAGTCTGTGCGGGAGCGGCGGATGGAGGAGGCTATCATCCGGTGGCTGCAGAGCGGGTATGAGGACGAGATCTTCAGCCGGTACTGGTCGAACCTGAGCCCCGTGTACCTGCGGGACCTGCCCCCGCTGGTGCTGCTGTCAGTGGCGGCGACGGTGTCGCAGCACCTGGAGACGGCGCTGGCGCGGCAGAAGACGGCCTGGCTGGAAATGTCAGTGCACTGCCTACTGAACAACGTGCCGACCTTTGTAAGTTTGTCCCTCGGGGTGGAGACCCTATATGCCGTCTTGATATCTCAGTTTACTAACGGCAGCAACAGGACCAGCAAGTCCGCGAGGTGACGCCCAACATCATGAAGCTCGTCGTCAGCCGCTCGGAGACGATGCTCATGCGCGTCTCGGCGAAGGACGGGCTCGACCCGCTGCTGAAGAACCTGTCGCAGCTCATCTCGACGGCCAAGCGGATCCTGGACGCCACGGCGAATGGGGCCTACTAGGTTTCAACTGGGGAGACTGGAGGTCGGTGAGGGTTGGGGGCGGTATTTATGATACCCATTTGTGCTCATTTCGCTAAGTCTGATCTGGTGGTTTTTGGAGGGGTTAGGGATGCGCGTTGGTGGGACTTGGGAGGATTGGTTTCGTGGACAGGGTTCGTATGCAGAGGACATAGGGATGGCATCTTTTTCGCTTCTTCTTTTTCTTCTTGGTACTTTTTTGTTCTTGTTCTTTCTTGTTGTTTGTAAACTATGACGACGGGACGAGGCATGAATTTTATTGGTGTTCTGGTGGAGCTGTGTTTTCCCTTGTCCTGTTAGGGCCTGAGGACATAAATTTGTGTAAATGGGCGATGTGAGTATGAGTCCGTGAGTTTGACTCTGGGTGATGTCTTGGAAGGTCGGCGGCGGGGTGGTCAGTGGTCACGACTGTTGGACGCCCCGTTCCTGCCAACTCCGGATCACAACAGGCTTAAACCTGGCCATCTCGTTGACATGTTTTGGAGGCAAAGCTGGCCGCCGTCGGAGCGAACTCGCTAGGGCGTGATGTCTTACATAGCGCCGATGTGGGCTGTACACAATGCCACTTCACGCACGCGTTGGCGATGGTAGACGCATGGGCGATACGGCAGATTTACCCTCCGCTGGCGGCCTCCCCCTGCGGGTGACGCTGCCAAGCGGATCGCCGGGTCGGGGTTGCGTTCTGGGCGAGGACGGGCTCGGAGGGGGTACGTCATCTAGGACATTGGAAAGGGCGGAGAAGCCAGCGTTGGGTTGGGGGGTAGCTGCACGTACAGAGCTCTGGCATTTCAGATGTCTTGGCTTCACAGTCTTTAGGCTGGATTCACGGGCTCTCTTATAAGCAACTCCATGTACCGAGGAGGGCAGTAGATACATGATCGAGGGCGGCGGGTAGGGCTGGACGTCATCGACCGGACGAACAAGACGAGACAGAGCCGAAGATGGTAACCGATCCTGGCTGGGTACGAGGTACATTGTAACATTTGATGTTGACGCACCTAAAAGGGGCCGGTGGGGTCCGTCAGACGCAGGATCGGACAGGGCGGCGTCATCCTTCCCAGAGGCCCGAAACGGGATCGGCGCGTTCTTGAGGTTCTGTGGGGCTCGTTTTTTTCTCCAGGCTGGCGCTAGCGTCACAGGGTTTGGCGGCTGGACGTGGGGACTGCTTTGTTGCGGGCACGGAGGAGACGGACGGCTTCCGGACGGCTCGGACGGTGTTGACGACTGACGGCTTCTGCTTGCATTGGGCTGTGAGTATGAGGGCTGGCGATTGCGATGTGGAGGGGGGTTGGGGCATCGAAATGGACCCCGACAGGTTTAAGACAGAGGAGAAGCTGTGAGTCGGCCGTATGGCTGCAAGGACGGGGGCTAGGGAGGTGCTGCGATCATGACGAAGATTGCGAGAGACAATGGGAGAAACACGTTCCGGGACATCGCGGCCCGCCGCCGTTATGTCGCTGATGACGATAAGATATCCGACCAGCCTCTCACGCGACGAGTTTCCCTTGAGGGCCGAAGAATTCGAGATGGATGGAAGGACTGGGTTCATTCCCGATACGACCAAGTCTTTGCACTGTAAGATGAGCACCGAACACAGTGCACGTCAGACCAGCACCCAGCGGCCCCTTCTGGGGTCACGCGACACCCGCCCTCTTCTGCTCTTTACCTCGCAATTTCCACCCCGAGATCCTGACATCGCCATCTCCCTGCGTCCGCGATACGGTTTTCCTCCCGCCATCTCGCCACGACATTTCCATTCCTTCCCCCTTTCGAGCCGCCAACCCGGTCCGGCCAATCCTGTAAAACCACCTCTTTTCCCTACCTTGTTCTTACCTGGGGCAATTGCGCTGTTTCGCTTCCCCTGGACGTTTCGGATACCCAGATCTACGGCCGCTCGTTTTTTTGTTCTTTATTTTTAGGCACGCGACCGTCAGTGCGCCATCGATCGAGGCCAGCACGAAACCTTGCGACTTTGGACGTTAGCTTTCGGAAAAACCCGTTTCGAGAACCTTACGTTCGTTTGAAATTTATTACAGACTTTGTCGATTTTCGGGTTCCTCTACAACTTTCGACTCGCTTGCGACCGCAACCCCTAAGCGACACGATCCAACGAACCTCATCTGAGCCACCCACAAGATGAAGCTCCTCCGCACACTCGCCCTCCTGGCGGCCATCCCGTCGGCGCTATCCCTCAGCGCCCCCGCCGAAGACGGCAACCGCCTCGCGAAGCGGAAAAACAGCAACAAGTACTTCCACGAGGCGGGCGGCGACCACCAGCTCTCGCACTACGACTTCCGGTACTTCAAGGAGAAGGTGCCCTACGAGGAGCACCGCGTGGTCCTCCAGCTCCTCAGCAAGTCGTACCTCGAGGTCTTCGACCGCATCGGCGCCGAGACGTGGATCGCCCACGGCACGCTCCTGGGGTGGTGGTGGAACGGCAAGATCATGCCCTGGGACTACGACCTCGACGTGCAGGTCTCGACCGCGACGCTGAGGTTCCTGGGCGAGAACTACAACCAGACAGAGCACGAGTGGTCGTACACAGGGAGCGACGGCGTGACGCACAACAAGACGTACTTTTTGGACATCAACCCGCACCACGTGGACATTGACCGCGGCGACGGCGCCAACATCATCGACGCGCGGTGGATCGATATGGACAACGGGGCGTACGTGGACTTTACGGGCCTGGCGGAGAGGGACGCCGGGAACAACCCGGGCATCTGGAGCTGCAAGAACTACCACAAGTACAAGACGACGGACCTGTACCCCATGCGCGTCACCGAGTTTGAGGGCGCCAAGGCGCTGGTGCCGTACAACTTTGAGAGGATCCTGATTGCGGAGTACGGGGCTAAGAGTCTTGTTACCACCGAATGGGCAGGGTGAGTTATTGTTCCCTGTTATTTTTTGTACGCGTCTTGGGATGTTGGCTAACTTGATGTGTTGTAGGCACCGCTGGGAGCCCGACGTGAAGGAGTGGGTCAAGACCCCCGAGCAGAAGAGGAAGGAGGAGGACGAGAAGAAGAAGAAGGAGGAGGAAGAGAAGAAGAAGGCCGAGGAGGGGGAGAAGAAAGACTAGGCGGGGAAATAGATGAGCACGAATGGCGTGGACTGCACGGCGGATGGCATGTCGGAAGGCCCAACTTCTAGACGGGGACGCAGAGGACGTCATCTTTCACGACGTGTATAATACCCATCCCGCACGCTCCCGGAGACCTCGGGGGGGTGCTAGTCTCGGGCCCGAGCGGCGCCTTGTGGACGGGACGTGGCTTTGATTTCGGGCGTTCTGGGCTGTCGGCACACACTCTGTACGGCTATGCATTTCACATTTCTTTTTTGTCGTTATCTTGGCGCTGCCGTGGGGAGGCCGCCGGCTGATAAACATAATGCGAGCTTTTCGAGACTGAGGACCTGGGATGTGACTGGGCTGCACCTTTGTGGTTTCTGGTGAGCTGAAAACGGGTATTAATGGGTATACATTGCCAGAGCTTCTGCTAAACGGGGAGGCTATAACTCGTGCCGACCATAACGCCAACGACCGTCCTACTCTCCATGGGTATCATCACCACAAGCCTACGACCTCCCCGCCCCAGCACCATCCCCCTCCCCCGCCCCCCGCTTCGCCCTCTCCTCCGCCGCCTTCCTCATAACCTCCCTCCTACTCAAGCCCCCCTGCCCCTCCGCCCTCCCCCCCAGCACATACGACCCCCCCGTCCAACCCCCCTCATCATGCACCTCCCCCGGCCCCGGCGGCCCCACACTCCCCAGCTCCTCCTCCCCGCCAAGCGCATGCCCGCTCCCCGCCTTGACATCCCGCTCAATCTGCCCGCAGAAATCCCAGAACGCGCGGTCATGCGGCCCGTGGACGTTGTGCGCCAGCTCATGGCACAGCGTGTCCCTGATCGTCTTGTAATCCCTGTACCCGTCGTGCGCGTCGGTCCGCAGCCGCAGCTCGATCACCTCGCCCTTGTTCCGGTTCAGGCCTAGCAGCCGGGACGTCCCGTCGGCGGAGACCTGCGTGTTGGAGAGGGGCTCCATCTCCGTCAGGAGGTTGACGGTCAGGCGGTGCTTGGCCATTGCGTGGCGAATGCCCGGGTCGTTCTTTAGGCGGGTGAGGAGGGCGTGGGAGCGTTCTGGGTGCGGGAGGCCCGCGAGCGGCTTGACGGTGAGGAAGGTGTACTCCGCCGAGCCGCCCAGCGTCGCGACGTTGCCCCCGCTTCGCCCCGTCGTCCGCCGTGCCTTGGGCGCGGACTGCCGCGCGACGCGCCGCCGC
The DNA here is from genome assembly GCA_017657125.1 of Scopulariopsis brevicaulis. Lineage (NCBI taxonomy): Eukaryota > Fungi > Ascomycota > Sordariomycetes > Microascales > Microascaceae > Scopulariopsis > Scopulariopsis brevicaulis. Next base: position 126,287 of record JAGFNX010000454.1, read on the forward strand.
TCCGCGAACCGGCTCGCCTCCTGCAGCGCCTCCACCGCCTCGGGCCGGGACCCCAGCAGCCGCACCTGAAGCCCCGCGACGGCGGAGACGGGCATGTCCGGGTCGCGGAAGGGCGGCTTGAGGAGGCCGAGGCGCGGGATGAGGAGCTTCTGGTGGGAGGGCGGGATGGAGAGGAGGTCCTCGATCTCGGGGGGGATCTCGGAGATGGTGGCGTCGGGCGGGAAGATTATCTCGTGGGGGGTCGACTCGTGGGTGAAGGTGAAGGTCACGGTGTCGTCGGGGGTGTCGGCGGCGGCGGGGGCCGCGGGTTCGGGGTCGTGGGTCATGGCTGTGGTTGTTGAGGTTCTTTCGAGGTGGGAATGCGGGGTGTTTGGAGCTGTGATGGGAGCTTGGAACGAGAGGTAGGTCCACGACTCCTGCCCTTTTGTATTCCGTGATCTTTTTTTTTCTTCTCGCTGGAAAATAGGATGACGTCTCGAGCTTGCCTAGGCCGAAAGAACGGGAAAGGAAAAAAAAAGGGAAAAAAAGGCCGGGGCGGGTTGGGGATTTTAAGGCGAGCTACGGTGAACGTTCCACCCCGCGACCTCTAAACCAAGACGCTCTAAATCCCGGCCTCCCGCCTCGCCCCACTCCTTCCAGATGGCTCTACCACCATCTACATGCATACCATGTCCCGCCCCGGCACTCTGCCTCTTCAACCACCCCCCTCTTCCCTCGCGGCGGCCACACCGACTTTGTGAAAGGCCTCGGGAAAACGTCAGAGCTATTCCCTCGCTGGCACCCTCTTCCCCGATCCAGCGAGGTACATGCGCAGCGGAAGCCCGTCACACTGCCGGACCCGTGGTTTCGCCTCGTACGCGATGGCGAGCTTGTAAATTACCCTTGCATTTCTAATAAGGCTTTCTAATCGCAGGGGTGGCGCTGAGCCGGGAAGCCAGGCGGGCGGTCCGGCACTTGCTGGCGGCCCAATCACGGGCGGCGTGCGGGGGTTGTGGGGACGGGGGGAGAACAGGGGGACTAATACGCTCGGAACCGCCCCCGGCTTGGGGGCTTGCTGGATAAAATTAGGTGCCCCTGCCAGGCGGGCACCCCTGCTAATTTTCGACCCCCTATTTCGCGGGGAACGCGGGCGGCGGGAGGCGCGTAATTTTATCCCATCCCCAGTGTCCGAAACTTTCCCCTCCTCTCGTCTTTCACTCACCTTCACACGCTCATCCACGCGCGCACTCTTCCCCACGTCGCCAACCGCAGCCGGAACCATGGGGAGACCCCACCTAACCGACGACGAGCGCCTCCGCGTCCGCGTCCTCCGCCTCGACGCGGGCTGGACCTTCACCCGCATCGAGCAGGTGACGGGCTACGGCGCGCGGCAGATCCGCAACGCGATGCGCTCCGGGACGGTGGGGAAGCGCTCGGGGCGGCCCACGGCGCTGAGTCCGGAGCAGGAGGCGGAGCTGATACGCTTCGTCACGGCGAACAAGGATAACCGGAGCATGTCGTTTGCGAATATCGCGAAGGCGGTGTTGGGGGGCCAGTTTGGGGAGTATGCTATACGGAATACGCTGCGGAGGAACGGGTTTAAGAGGTCGGGGCCGGTGCTGAAGCAGATGCCGAGGGAGAGGGAGGAGGCTACGCCGGTGGAGGAGCCGGTTTCTGTTGCGGGGGCTCCGCCGGTGGGAGCTCACCCGGTGGGGGCGGCGGTGGTTTCCGCGGCTGGGGGATCCATGGAGGGTGTGACGAGGACTGAGCCTGGTGGCCCTCGGGAAGAATATCCTACCGACGATGAGATGCTCACGGAGGATGAGGGCCATGCGGGGGAGCAGGTTCGCGGGGAGGGCGGTGCTTCCTCGGCGGGGGTGGCTGCCGCTGGGAGCCAGCCAGCGGCTGGAGACGGGGCTGCTGCCGTGGACGAGTCGGTGGCGCGGGACCTGGCTGCCGCTGTGAACGCCGTGAGCGAGCCGGCGGTTGCGGACGCGGCTCAAGACCAAGCGGGCAGAGCGCCGGCTCAGACGCCGGCTCGGGCGGAGATACCCCGTGAGCCCTCTCAGGCCCCGTCATCGATTCAAACGGAGACCCCCCGGGAGCCTTCACAGGCCCCGCCAACGGTTCAAACGGGGACGCCCCGGAAGCCCTCACAGGCTCCTCCATTGATTCAGACGGATAAGCCTCTGGAGCAACAATGACCGGAGCGTCGTGGCCGTCTCGACTCGACTTGTACTTTGAGCATGCCACTATATCCGCGAACACCTAATTTTGTCGAGGCGTTTAGATACCCTGTAGTTTAAGATGGAGTTCGACTAGAGCTTAGCGCATTCCTTGTTTCTCGTTCTGCCTGTGCGATGCCTAGAGCCATGAGTCGAGGTGATTCGTGCTCGAGCTCGTACGGGGTGATGGATTGCAGCGCGGTCCTAGCGCGTCGGCGGAGACGAGCCAAGACCCAACTGCCGGTAGCGCAGCATCGAAGCTACTGAGAGTGGATTCTCAGAGTATTACCCCGGAATGACTGGGGGCCTGCTTCGAGGCTCGCTAATTTGAAGGTCGGGCGCATCCGTCGGGAGATCGCTCGGGTCCTACCGCCCTGAATCGTGCCCTTGGCTGGTGGAGCGACTGTGCCGGTTGGGGTATTACAGTTGTGTGACCTCCCGGAGGACTAAAATAACTCGCTACCAGGTGCAGGGGGCCTCGAGGCCCAAAGGAACGGAGCGCAAGCCCACTGGCACCATCCGCCCAGGATGCGGGCAGATGGGGGTGGCCAGCGGGAGAGAAAGCGAGCGGCCGGCGACCTCCCGCGGAGCTCCACAAGTCTCTGATTCTCCTCCCTCACCAGCACCAGCTCAGCTCAGCTCCTCGGCGCACATGCAAGGCAGTGCCGATCCCATGTGGGGCTCCGGATAAACGCCGGCTATTGGGCAGCTAATAATACCAACAACCCGCGACGGAGCCTTCCGGTACACCTGTCACCCGCGTTACGGCAAATTGAAAGGACAGACTGGACAGTTGGCAATTTCAACCCGAGTCTCGCCAGGCTTTCGACAAACGGCCCCAAACACACCCTCTCCTCCCGACAAGAAGCCCCAGCGCCCACCATCACCGTCGCATCTCCCCGTACACGACCCGGCTGGTCGTGATAATCCGGAAGCCATGCTCAACGTTTTCAGGGTCCTCGGGGACCTCTCGCATCTCCTCTCGATCCTGATCTTGCTCCACAAGATGACGCAGCTAAAGGTTGGTTGTCCTCCTCGTGAGGCTCCCCCGGTGACTCGGCGGCTAACCCGGTGATAGAGCTGCTCCGGCATCAGCTTCAAGTCGCAGGCCCTCTACATGGTCGTCTACCTCTCGAGATACCTCGGTACGAGCTCCGCGCCCATCCGCCCGCCATCCCCCCAGCTAACCCCTCCGAACAGACATCTTCTGGACCAAGTCGCCCTACAACCTCATCTTCAAGATCCTCTTCATCGGCTCCCAGGGCTACATCATCTACCTGATGACGAACGCGTACCGGCCGACGCAGGACCCCAACACGGACACATTCCGCGTGCAGTACCTCCTCGCCGGCGCCGCCGTGCTCGCCGTCCTCCTCCCCTACTCGTACCGCCCCACCGAGATCCTCTGGGCCTTCTCCATCTGGCTCGAGGCCGTCGCCATCCTCCCGCAGCTCTTCATGCTGCAGCGCACCGGCGAGGCCGAGACCATCACGACGCACTACCTGTTCGCGCTGGGCATGTACCGCGCGCTGTACATCCCCAACTGGATCTACCGGTACGCGACGGAGCCCGAGAGGAACATTGACTATATCGCGGTTGTCGCGGGTATCATCCAGACGATTCTTTACAGCGACTTCTTCTGGATCTACTACAACAAGGTGCTCAAGGGCGCCAAGTTCAAGCTGCCCGTGTAAGGGGTTCGGGGGTTGAGACAGGGAGTCTGCACGGTTTCCTGGTATCTTTCAGAGAGCCTCGGCGCAGGGGGATCTCTGTCCCGAGCGAGTGGTCGTGGGGGTTCTTGAGTAACGAACTCCCCGGCCGCAAGGGGTGCTTGGTGTGGGCGAGCTCTTGCAGGACTAGAGCTCGAGTTTGTAGGCGAACGGAGACGGATTTTCGGCGAGGACAAGGCGCACAATTCGGTGGTTCCGGGGCTGGGGATGGTGTTGCCGGCAGCGATATGATGGAGCTGTATGTACCATTAAATAGACCAACACGAAATGATATCCTCATGCGATGACTGGCACTCTGGTATCTGGCGAGTGCTTCCTTGGCTCCAGGTAGCGAGAGGGTGCCTAACTTCGATAGTACGTGGTTGGGCGGCGGAGTTAGGCCGCGCTGGTTCGCAATCAACTACTTGGGAACCTCCCCATCGCCAGAGTCTACGGAGTTTTTGAATGGATGACACCCAGAGGCCTTTCAGATGCCAGCTGTGCTTGTCCCCGACGCTCTGACCTCGGAGCTTCCGCATCTGCAGGCGGCTGCATGACCTGTCAATTAATCACGTGACGTTAATCAGCGTTGGCCGCCGCCGATGACGACCACGCGCCACGCTGCACGCATCCAGGCGCCAGTTACAGGCACTGGCAGACATTCCGGCATGCCATCAATCCCCAACGCGCACCTCCCCATATATATCAACCCGCGATACCCATCTTTGAACCGGCCGTCACAAGTCACACCTGGCAACCATGGAGCCCAACAATAACGCCGCGGCGGAGAACGCCGAGCAGGTCCCCGCGCCTGCGCCCGATGCGCAGCCGGAGCAGGATGCTGTTGTTGAGGCGCCGGCTGCGATTCCGGAGTCGCGGCTGCCTACTAAGAAGGATACTTCGCTGCGGGAGTTCCTGGGTAAGATGGACGATTATGCGCCTATTGTACGTTGCCCATCATATACACTACACCCCACCC